>JARJDZ010008545.1:0-40887 GCA_030264555.1 Aleochara sp. GC000083 | reverse complement strand
AAGTAACAGCTGCAAGTTTTCTCATAATGTAAAATCAATTCCATAAGAAATGTATTTACATATATCTCAAGAACTATTTGACCGATTTTGATGATTAAAAAAGCATTTTAAAGGGCATAACTTAAGCTTTCGACTTGTAGGCGTTAAATTTTTCAAACACCGTGTTATTGCTTTGTAAATATAAAAACAAATTGTATTTCATATAACACATCTCTGTTCAAGTTTTCACTTCTATCCTGTGATGTTAAGCACACGCGGCCCATTTTTTACTCATTTCCTACATATTTAAGATGTTGAAACATCTCGTAATACTTCATAAAAACGTGCTGATCGTTTTTTGCTAGAATTTGCTTTTCGATTTTATTCGGGCAATTGCTCCAACAACAGCAACAGTGATTGCAGCTTTGGAGTCGAGATTCTCAGCAGTTTACTTTCAATTTATTCTGGGAGAAGGGTGTATACGAATATTCTACAATCTCAGTTACTACCGCTGTTGCTTTCAGCAACATGAAACGTAATGAAACATAACGCAGAACAGATACAGCACGTTTAGTATATACGACATGTTCTTTTCGGCATGAGTTTCAATTAAATTCTTTCAATCAGTACACAAATATCGATTTCGGTTGAATGGGGTGTACCCATATATATAATACTCCTATATTGCGTGTTCGGCTATTTTTCCCTATAAAATTTTTGTCGAGAGAAAGCTAGACAGAACATATGAATTTTCTGTTCTTGCACGTACCAAATCGAAGTGCGCATGCTTTAAATTTTCGTTGGGCCAGTGTATGATTGGTAAAATTTCTCAAAAAACTGAAATGACACTTGCCAAAATGGCCAGAGCCAATCAAATAACCAAATTCGCGATACGTGCAAGGACAAAAAATCATATGTTCTGTCTAGCTTTCTTCGGGGAATTTTTTCTATGGTATACACAATATAGTAATATTATATATATGGGTGTACCTAACTCTTCGATTTCCATTTGAAAATGTTGTTCAGGTTCAACAAAAACAAATTACAAGAAATCGACGTTCCAAAGTAAATTCTTATATAAATCATATATAAAATAGAGTAATATGAATGAATTCGAGGAATTTCCAGCATACGAAATTTAATTAAATTTTTAATAAAGCATTTATATGTATATATTCATTACAGTAAAATTCAGATTCGGATTTGGAGATTTACTTTATGGGGAATGCGACCGACGCTGTTCGCGGTATATTTTAAAACGGCCAGATAATTTTTAATCTCTATTATCGTTACGTATAGATTACCTGCGAAATGTATCTGATAACCACACTCTTTCATTTGCTTATGCAAATTTTAAACCCCTTTTATCTTAAACAGAATAACATTTTCTTGTTTGCATATAAGTTAATTGTACAGGGAATAAAACAGTCAGCTAGTTCATAGTTGTTAATACAAGTGCGAGCATATTAATAAAGAATGCTTTCAAACTAAATTTAATGTGAACAACAAAATGCACTTAAAACTAAAAGGCTGTAGTTGCTACATTGTTACATTTTTTTAAATTTAAATCACTAAACGAACTGAAATCGACATGTAGAAAATGCTTCTTAACAGGTACCACGTACTCCATTCTATTATAGTAGTCTAGTTAAATCGACGTAATGGAAGGTAAATCCAATTAACATAATGAAATTAAGTCGTCCTAAGCGTTGGATACAATATCTCTTCGACTTTTGCATGTTCTTGTTCTTGCCGTTCCTAATTTCGTATGCAAATATCATCGACTACAATCAGTACTACATGTTAATTAACAATTGGGCCTGTTATAAAATTGTAATTGAGAGAATATTTTATTTGCGACGTTCATCCAACACTTTTGACAAGCGTTTGTGAAATCGAGTAAAACCCAAGATGAATATTGTCAATGTTTACTGAAAATGTAGACAACTTTAATACATTTTCCCATCTTGTGCGTGCCTCTTCATGATTCAAGATGTATGTACTTTGTAAATACTTGGCACACCGTTCATTTATATTGCTCATCCCTTCGCGGACAAAAACACATTCATCAACCCACTCGACATGGGGATCCTTTTTATCTTCCCGTTTGTTCGTTTTGTACAGGCGTCACCCGAAATGTTGCTTGATGTGCGCGAAAAGATCTTGGTGTTTGCAGAGTTGTGGTTACCTGCCAACGCTCACACTCCAGAATGGTTCAACGCAACACGATTTTTTGTTGTTGTGTCGTATGTGGGCTGAAAATCTCGTCGGATATAAAACAGTTTTATCGTTGGTGAAACAGACACACTATTGGATACATATATCCTACCATGAAAAGTTACGCCAACACGTATCGGACTTTTATACCCATCCATTGGGTTTTTGATAGTAATATTGATGGTTCAACGTATTTAATATGCAATAAAATTGCTAGCACTAATTCTATTTAGGTCTGATTTTGTTCTATAATCGACTCTCTTTTCATATTTGTTGGTAGGAAAATTTGAATCGAACTAGGTTGGGTTGTTTTGAATTTTTAATGGATAGGTAATTTGCGTGAACAAATATAACTCTGGCAGCTATCCATAAAATTATGCAAAAATCACAAGCATTCTCATAATGAGTCATTTGAATTGCATGTTCAATTCATCGATAATAATTTGCTTCATCAATTTTACATTTTCAACTGCGATTAAATAAATTCCATATCGATTTGCCTGTGTTAAAAATTTGCTTATGCATAGCTGAAATGAAACTATAAATATTGAAAATATTGTTCTATTGCCAATTAAATTAGTTAGCAAATTAATTAAACTAACAGCACTATATGGTTGAATTATTGGTTATGGGCGATTATGAAAACTCATAGGGTATTTTTAAGATTATACTGAAGGGGATGTTATCCGTAAAAGGATTAGTATCCTGGTAGCATTCATATATCTAATAGAACAATTGTAATTACAACTTCAGCGACGTCGTTAACTGGCGATGGGGACAGTTGGCAAGGAGGATGGTACGAATAGTGGTTGAGATTGGATTTCTCGTGGAAAATGTGGGGGCGGCATTGAGCGCGTATTCTCTTCTGAAAGCATGGGCGATGTTAGGATGTCGACGTCGTTCGCCTCTTGCTCTAAACCGTATTATGTTTGTTAGTCGTACGTTTGGTAGCGTAATCCTTGCAATATACAGGTAATTATGGTTAAATCCTTGAATGGAATTAATATAAATGGCTTTTACCTACTCCTGCTTGCTGAAAATTTGATTCCTCCAAGCAGCCAATACATACTTACATTACATAAAGCCAAAAATAAAATAAATTCCAAATATTTTGCAAAAAGTCGGATTGGAGAGGAAATAACACTCATAACTAGTGCACCATATATCCACTCCAAAGTGTTATGTTACATTCGGGATTCTTTGTTATGCATGGGCATTAATTTTTACTGAAAAATTACGTTTTATTCTGACGGTCGTTGCTGCTCGTATCATTTGTTTGTGAAGCGTTTTGCTCTTCAAGCTCGCACAATTGGAAAAACTTTGAAAATACGATTCTTATTGGAAAATATTTATTGCACATTCAGCAATAATAAACTATGTACTCTGTTGTAGTGCTGTATTTCCGCCCATCGACAAATAAATTATTGGCAAATGCCAATAAAAAGATAATAGTGTTGGAGGAATGAACGTGGCGTTGTTTTTTTTGGTTGTAAATATCGGACTCAGTCTGCGCACTGACAATCGATAGATATTGAATGACATAAATTCATCAGTGCAAACTAACATAGCTTCGTTATTTTTGGTTCAGGCGACTTTTTGGACTGCACATTTCATGGTACTGAAAATCTCTATGATTAGTTCGCGGTTGGTTTGTCAGCAAACGAGATACAACGAGTTAACCACATTTTCATCCATTTTTTAGTTGCAACTTTTAGCGTGTTGTTTCTGTGAAAAGCAGTAGAGAATGCGTGGAAATAATCCATCGGTTTCACCACCTTAGACGAGTAAACAAACTCGCGTAGAAATAAATCATTTGCAGACTTGATCTACGAATCTATAAATAACGAATGCCAACCAATGCAGGTGATTAACGTACCAACAACAACGTTTTGTTCGACTTGGAGGACTTGGCGAAGAAGTCTTCGCGTGTCCTCGGAACATTGCCCTAAACCTACATAGTGATAATTCACACGTTGTAACGCCACATTCGAATATAAGCGAATCCTCTTTGTACAACAAAGTACAAGTCTGATATGCGCGCAAGGATAACAACAACACGTCGAATTGATAGTGCGCGCGCACGTGCTTGAATGTTTGGGTGGTTAAATGGGCTTGCGTGTCCTTCCGCACCATTGTGTGAGACCTGTCTTCAGCCTGTTGAATTGTGAATTTCCAAGGGGCACATCCGTTCTACGCTTTACTTCAATTTCGGCATCCACCCATCCACCTTCCCTCGCACAGTTAATGTTGGTGGTAGCGGACGTGTTGTGTGTTGGCGACACCGTCGCGTCGCATCGCGTCGTTTGCTTGCTTGCTTTTCCCTTTTATCTCTCCTCGAAATGTGTGAACACACTTTGAGTGCGCGCACGCCTGCCTCCAGTCGCCTCCTGCCGCCTCCTGCCATCGCCCAACTCACAGCTTCATTTTGCTCTGCTGCTAATGCGTACGTGTGCTGAAAGCATTATTATTTAACGCTGGGGGAAATTAAAGGGGGTTTCATTGATTTCGTGCCTGTGCGGTGCAGTTTCCACACATGCTCGCGGTAAATTAAGGAAAATCGCCAATTTCAAGTTTGGTTGTTACGCATGGAGAGGAATTTCATTCTTGACTTGAAGTTGTTTCCGCGCAAATTTAGCGGCACAAAGTTGCTCGCATAAAGTGCGTCCGCACACTCCATTTTAATCACAAACTTGCGATTGACAATTCTTAGTGGTTCAAATTGCACCCGCGGTGGCCATTAATACAAAAAGTTCCGCCTTAGACAACAAACAACACGAAGGGGGAACGTCTTATTATCCTGATTTGTTTTGATGCTGCCCCAAACTTTGCTCTTTTACTTTTCCTGGCTTGTTGAAAGTATTGTTTGCGTTCGTGTCATAAAATTTTTCTTACCACAATTCGCCCCAATTTGGGACAGCTTGAATAAGGCAACACATTTTTTCTGCCTCCTGAATATTCGACCCATGATACACCAACAAATCCCGCCTCTTTGTGGTTTTATTTATTCAGTATTAGAGTGCCCATAACGTTGTAAAATAGCACATCTTTTAAGTCAGGACTAGCAATTTTATGAAAGAGCTACACATGGGAGAAGGTGTTGTTTCAATTTAGACAGACGAAACTGTTCAGGTAATTTGCAGAAGGACACTTTTGGAAATTACCCAAGTTAAATATAAATGTTGATAACAAATTAAATAATAATAATAATATGCGAATATGATGGGCTTCCCAAACGCGCGCTTCCAGCCGGGCAGATTCAACTCTCGAAATATGCACAACCAAAGTTTTAGTCGTTAGCAGAATTTGCTGAACGGCTCTCCGGCATGGATAGACGGTCGGTTGGTTTGGGTATAAGACATGGCTCAGATCCAAGCCTTAGCCTAGCTGTCCTGCCCTTCTCGAGCGGTTGGAAAGGCAAACGGGAAATAGCGCAACGAAGGACGAAGGACTAAAGTTTTTCAGTTGTCACCACTGTTCGCTCGTACACATGCTCGCAGCCACAAATTAGTGCGTTCTAGTTTCGAGGCCCTTTCCGGGGACAATTAGTGCGCGCTTGCTCGCGAGAACTAAACTCGCATCCTAATCAAGAGTCGACGAATTTTACTCACTTAGTAGTCTTCTGAATAGTGTCCACTAATGCAACTCTTGCCATTGTTTCCTCATGTATTACTTGATGTGGAATTTAAGATTTTATGAACGGGAAACAACCATCAGTGAATTAGCGATAGAGACAGTCCCCTATCATGGAAATATTTGATTATCTTGCTGTGGTGTTTGGCTTACAAGTCAAATCATGATATGTATTATCGATCAATGTGGTGTTACCGTGATGGTTGTTATCATAGATTAGAAACGGAAACATCCTGTTTGGTGCAAATCCTATCTACTAATGAATGCTAGTGGAACGTCTTTATTTATGTGCACTCTGGCGTTCGGTACGAACAATTTGGAGAAATGCGATCCAGTGTGCGAATGAGAAACAAACCGTTGATCATTTAAAGATTCATCTTCATTCATACGGAGCACAGTCTGATTTATTGCGAGATTGCATTGCTCGTTGCTAAATTGGAGTTTGAGTCAGAGAAGTGTGTGATGTGACTCTGATGTGATGTGAAATGCCATCGCTGGGTTGGGTACTGCGCCGTCTAAATATTGGATGTTGGGTTGAATTTGGACCATCTAGTTCCATCCTTCGTTCTTTCCCTTCGATATGCTAATGGCATTAATTTTCCAACTTTTGAAACGAGATCGTTAGTAAGGTCAGACTCGATGGTGAGCCAGAGTATTTATGTCTATATTGAAATAAGATGCACGCGCCTATCACCTCATCAGCATACTAATACATACCTGGCTTGGGGGCGGGCGACGGAAGCGACCTTCTGGCAACAATGTTCGCACGTGATGCAATTAGATATCCTTTAGATTAAGTTGCAAAAAGACGTGGAAGAGTTTCAATGAATCCGTGGAAGCGCGAGCAGGAGAAACGAGGAGGAGTAGGTGAGGGGGGTGGGATGGCAATGGTGCTTTATCAAATGAAGGCTTGCCAGCCAACCAGCCCAGCTAGCCAGGTAAAAAATCTCGTTATCTTGGAATTTAAATTTAGAGCCTGACGCGCTTTGCCTCCCTGCTGAGCATTGTGCGAGAGGCCCAGAGGCGGAATCGCGCCCGCGCTGACACAAAAAGAGGCTCACAAATATCATCGGCTTCCGTGCATCATGCTTTAGATTTTTTTCATATTCGTACAATGCGCCAAATAAACCATAAGAAAGCGAAATAACGCAAAAAATATGTATGATACGGATGTAATAATAATCGGACAAGGCAATGAAGAGGACGCGCAGATGCCTTATAAGTCTATGCGGCTTAAAATGAAAAGAATGAATATTTTCAGTATTCGCATTTGGTCTTGCTCTTTGCAGAAGCAGATACGCAATGCTGAAAGCCAGAATTCAAAATAAAATCTGATCATGCTTGTTATGCCAATCATTAATTCGCAATTACATTTTCAAAGGGAAATAATTATGATCGAATATTACTCACAGCAAAGTGTAAACAAAAAATTATATGCCATTTACATGACATTTGATAATTAATAAACCAACTACGCAAAAGAAAGGTGCGACATTTTCATTGGCAGAATGGTAGAGCGCGAGCATGAGAAAAATGCAAATATAATAGATTTTGTTCGTGGCTGAAAGCTGTTTAGCTCGGTCAGTTTTACGATGTCCACTGCTAAGTCAAAATCACAAAACTCAAGAAAGGAAATAAAATCGCAAACGCACCGCCAACCGGACATGCGTGACCGACCGGAATTGAAATACATATCGACATTACTTTGTGCTCGCATTTTGGTCCCTTTCGGCGTAATCACGATAGCTGGAATAAAAATAATACTAATAAAGATTATAACAGTGAAACATTTGTCAAATATAAACGCAAAATGATTTTTATGATTCTGTATATGGGCCGGGGTTTTTATAAGTATCAGTTGCTGGTAGTGGGCCACTAGCATTCAGTTTGCCAAAATGCTGACATGCCACCGCCAAATATCTGCAATTATAAATTGTTTAATGAATTTCCAATTTCGCCAACTGCGCTAACGCAGATATTACGAGTCTGCGCCGCATCCGTTTCCACCATTCATGGCACATTCGTATTTTGGCAGGATTCGTTCATTGCGCCCCACAAACTAATTGCGATTTAATGCCTATAACACGCTGCGAGCCGAACGTAGTGTTTGTTGTACGCGCATTTTATTCGATGGTTATTTTAAGAGTCAAGCATTTTCCAATTGCCATTTTTGCAATTATAATTTCATATTCAAATGCTATTATTATTCATTAGACATTTTTGGTGTCCAATTTTTATAGCGCATGAGAGTTAGTGAGTGTAGGTATTTTAAAGTAGGAGTTAGATAATAGATATCAGCTGTATGCTGAATAATACTGACTGCTTGAAGCTCGCATTAACAAGTACACCAACATTCACGTGCTCTTGAATGTGTTGTGTTACGCTGTTGTTTCGAAGGTGACATCATGTGCATGAACGGCTGGCAAATGAAGATAAGCGAGGCGCTTGCAGTTGTTTCCCATTATATGGTTGGTAATACGACCGGGAAAATAATGTCTGGTAACGCTGATGCTGATGCTGATGCCGTTGGTTATACATGCTCACATAACATTTGGTGTAGGGCACTATACGCCAGCAAATTCTTCCAGATGATGCCTAAGTAGCCAAAATACCGATATTCTATTAGCCGTGAAAAAACGAAACATGGTAGTTTAGAAATTGTTTTCGGGTGATTGGAAATATCAAATAGATGTTGGAAATATGTAAACACATCTCTATCATGGGAGACACTGAGTATTATTGCCATTTTCACCATTCTCTTCAGGCCACTCAATTACTACAAGTGCAAACTCGCTTGCCAAGTTCCACTTACTTCGACCCTATCGTTGTCATGTTACACACGTTTTACATATGCATAGGCCAAGTGCCAAGGATATGATTGCAATTACCAGTAAGTCAATAAACGATGGTACACTCGCTTTTTATTTCATGAAAGTTGGAAGTTGTCATGACAAACACGCTAATTCTGACTTGTAAGAGTAGACTAGTCTACTAGTATATAACAGCTAGGATGAATTATCGACGCATCGAGGGTGTAACAAAGATACAGGAAGTGACAGCATTGTGTCGAAGCCATTGTGGAGCACACGTAACAGTCGTGTTTGGCTCAATATCGCCTCCCTCATTTCAGAAGTTGTCGCGTTCTCAAAATCGCATAATGTGCATGCGCTCGCGTTCTCGCTTCGTCCTCTTGCGATTTCTTCGCGTACATATGCATCTAGCTGCTTTGCTATTGCTCTTCCGGCGTGTCGCTATTCCCACGTGATGAAATATGTAGCATCTAGCTGAAGCCGAGACAATGGAGTTTAATGGAATTAATATTACGTGAGCTAAGTGATAACAACTTTTAGCCGTGAAGCGATGGCGAAACTTGTCATTCAGGCTTTGGCTCGGTTCGCTGTCTTCTTTTAATATTGCATTATCATTCGTCGCCTGATGCAGCATGTCACACCGCATAATTTTCATCTAAATTTATTAGGGCAACTTCTTTCTGGAAGTTCATTACGCAAACATTGTGTCATCCCAGCACTAAATTTAATTAATTAATATTCCAGCATAAATGTATTGCATTTTTCGACATTTGTAATTTTAAAATAAAGTCAAACATCGAATTTGTATCATAAAAGAGCTGTCTGCCATGTCTATATATGTATGCAGGAATACATTTGCATTTGGTGCGCGATTTGCAAACGAACTTTCTGGTGATTGGTACATAATTGAAACCATTTCGTGTTTCGGACATGCAACATTTCCGCACAATCAACACCCGACAAAACATGATAGTCAATACATTTTCATGCCTACTTGCATTCGCGTGCTCAATTGATTCGCGTTTAACGCCTTAGCTATGTGTTGTTGTACTCCATTCAATTATTATATCAGTTTGAAATTACATTTAGATGAGTTGGCTGAATTTCAATTTGGGAAGATTAGATCAGATATCAGTATCGCACAGAGCCTCACACAGAATACGAATGCCTGTGATTGGCCGCTTAAAATATATCGCAAAAATGTTGCAAGTGGAGTGGTTACTTTGGCCATTCACGGTGCTAAGCATAAAACACAAGAGCTCCAATGTAATTTTTCCTTCCACGCGTTCCTCGAGGCCACTCAACTTTGCGTCTAAGGCATTTTTTCCCTCGAGGAGTTTTCGACTTCAAGTGCTCCAGAAGTACTCCATGTAGATATATATCTATAATGATGATAACTTTTTAGCCGAGTGAAAAACGAGGAGTCGAAGTTTGCTGGCTCAGTGTGCTTTCCTGTGAAAAATAAGGAGGCTATTAGCGTTAATTTACTTAACTAGCGTCTATTGTTAAGTAATTTTAAAAGATGACGTTCGCATAGCCGTCCGTATAAGCCGCTTAGTTTATATCACCGAAAAGCGTAAGACTATAAAACATGTATAATCCAATTAAGGGATTAGGATTACGTTGGCCTGGCCTTTGTCAGGCTTCATTATTACATTGGATATTAGTTATAGGGAAAGCGTTGACCCTTAATCTATTGGAAAATGCGCGAATGCATTCTGGCTGCGATAGAGTCATTAACTTTTCCTACCTGAGGCTAAACTGTGCTACAAGCTAATTTAAAATTAAAAATACCGAGTTGAACCCCCCTAATTAGTAAAATGTACAACAAAAAGTTTTGTACTGATTCCTTGGGGCAACTCCAATTAAGAATGCGCTCCCAATCAGGAAAAATCTCGAGCCGTGAGAATAATTTAATGCATTGTAAGTAAAATGAGTGAAAATTTAATGAATTTGTGCACAGCAAACTTTTCAGATTAAGAGTTTAAAAAGTTTTTATAGCATATTTCATTTCTGCAAACATGCAAGCAAAGGTTCAAAGATGAATTGCTCAGCTGTGAACACGTTTGCGAAATGAATACTCTGTTGCGACGAGCATTCGTCTCGGTTTCCGTACGGTTTCACTAGATGGAACTCATCTCTCTAATATTTATCATCAACGCAATAGTTGCTTGCTTACAAAGTGCGCGTCCGCTGCTTGCATACGAAGAAGACGTTACCGCCAAGGATGGTTGATGCTGAGTGAAACATAACACAGCACAGGTTCACCGCGTAATTAAGCCGACGTAATCTACGAACCGTTCGCTTAGTTTGCGAGCCTGTCACGAAAGATAATCTCTCATGTTAGAGATGCTCGTCCACGTTCGAGTAGTTGCTGGTTGCGGCGGTCGTCATGTTTAAACATACCCAATGTTGTAATAATATAAGTGGTTGAAGGTTGGTTTTCAAACCGAAGCAAGAAATAGGTCGCTCTCTTAATTTTCGTTGCAAAATATGGATGATAGTTGTAGGCATGAATATAAGTTTGCAATTTACTCGAAGGAGCAGGCGGTTGCAGTAAACTTATTACTTCTAATTTGGTGGACGAATTGAAAAATTAAGTGAACATATTTTTTAATGCGGTTGCGAATCAATTACGCTTTCCATTAAATTGAAATGAACAAGAAATGCCGTCCCCAGTTCCCTCGTTGGTGGTCGCTGGTGGTGGTGGTGGTGGTATTAAACGATTCTGCATTTACTTCGGGAGAAGTGTGCTGGAAAAATAATTTCGACTTAATTTAGAGTGAAATACTGAAATGAACATTGCGCCGCCACCAGCATCACCAGCATCACCAGCACCACCGCCTCCAACGAATGTGTTCAACGTGATGATAATGACACCGCTGAGGCTGCGATGTGCAGTGCTGATGATGATGCCGAAAAAGTATTCGCCCATCATATAAGAGGGGATGTTCTAAATGATTTTCCTCTTTTAAGCCGTCCCACGTATATTAATAATTTCGTGCTGGGCGGCCTCCTCTCGAATGTTAAGCGAAAAAGGTTTTCCATGTACTTACCACTTTAACCGGCAGCGACATTATTTTTTGTTTCCAGTCTGCAACTGTTTTTCTATCAAATTGTATTTCCATTTTTAAGTTGATTCAATTGTTTGCAACGCGAATAATTGCTGGTATTTTAATGAGCGGTGCTTGCAGCATGCACGCGCCTGCCTGCGAAATCGATTGAATTCGTTATGTGGGTTATCACAATTCAATTAAATCGAACGCCCGATTCAAATCAATTGAACGAACGGCTCTGGCTCGCAGGAGAAACTAGCGAACGCTTGGGCGCGTTGGGGAGGTTCGATTGAATTCGCGTTATAGATATTTATAGAATTGAAAATATTATGTAATTTCCTTTATTAATTCATTTTATATCGTCCATGCTGGGGCTTTAATTAAACAGCAGAACGGTTACTAATTAATTCGGGTTTATTACTAATTGAACGCCAATTTCATTGCAATAATAACCATTACAAATGTTTCAAATTAAACAATATTTTGTCAATTTTATTAACAGTAATTGGCAAAGAATGCATTCTATATTTTAAAATTTTGCCTGTACGTTGGGTAAATTCGCGCACTCAAGGGGAAGATAATTTTGCTGTGGAAATTATAGTATGGACTAAATTTTGGAGAAACTTTTCCGCGGGAAAGTACGACATAAATCTTGGCATTCGTGAAGCGGGTGTATGTGCACCAAAATCAGCAGTCTTCGGACAAGTATTGCAATTTATGCATGTGCCGTTTTCAACTATTGTTTTCTGAAACTAATTTTATGCTCTTGGATTTATCGATCAATAAAACGCTGGCGTGATCTTAGTGAACGAGCACGCGCTCTCCGAGCAGCACTCAAAAGTTAGTTTAGCAGATGAAAACATGAAAAAAGTGATTAAACATGCCAACGAATGGTGCCTTCTATTGTGTCCCAGTAAAAGGGCCGTCATCGCGGGTTATGTCTCTACGTCATAATTTTTAATTGGAAATGAATTTTCCGAGAGCGCCATGAAATGCGCCATTCCCACTCACTTGAATATCCATCCATTGTTGTTTGTATTGCGAAACTACAATCATGAATCAAGCTAGAGTAAACAAAGACGCGAATGTCTTAACGAAATTATTGGAAATCTATTATAAGGGCCGCCAGACAGAGCACGAAATGGGGGTAATGTATCAAAAAGAATAATAAATCACGATTATCTCGATGTATTTTTGTAATGTAATAGGTTTTTGTGCTATAGCGCATTATTGAACACGTTCCTTTCGCGTTGTTCGCCCTTCGAATCTCCTCGGTCATCATGCATCATTCGCATGTCAACTCAATTCGAATCCTGTCTTAGGTGGTAGATGGTCTGCATCGTTTACATCTACCCGTCTGTCCGGCTGAATGGACGCCAATAAAACCATCATCGATTGTCAAATGCAATACCAATCAATAACTTCCTGGTTTGTGTGTTACTCGTTTTCAAATTTGGCGTTAAACGCAACCAAACACTGAGGATGGTTAATGCCCTGAAGATGACGGGGCAGAAAAAAATAAGCGAGGCCGTTGCGTGCAAGCACACGCAATTTTCGAGTAGCTTCCGGCATATCACGAATGGCGATAATAGTGATGCGAAGAGTTTCCTCGCCCTCGATAGACCATCGACTTGTCAAAGCACCTCTGGCCAAACACGAAATCCTCGACGGGGTGAAGCGTACGTGCCCGTTACAAGAAATGCCAAGAAAAATGGCGACGCCTAAGTAGGCATTTCTCCTGCTCCTAGATTGTTCTCAATTTCTTTACTTTATTATTACATTTGTTTCGAGGGGAAGATGCTGGAGTGCGCACCTGTGCACGTCTGTTCAGTTGGCGATTGTAAGTGAATTCTTTTACATCAAAAGAGAGCGTATGCGCAGTAAAAAGACTTTATGGTCGGCTTGCATTAAATTACCCCAATTTATTGGTTATGTGCGCTTCCGTTCTCTCGAGAAGTTCTCGGCGCTCGACAGTCGGCAACCTGCTTGGCGATCCTCGTGCGCAATGCATTATATTTGTGCCAGACATTAGCGCCAGCTTTAACCCTCTTGTGCCTCAAGCCAACCGCACAAATCTTATAAGGGTCTTCCTTCGGAAGAAGTTGCATGCACAAGCGAACCAGCCCACGAACGACGGCGGCTTTATTATCTTATTATGTGACATGCACGGTCTATAAACTGGACCCCAATTTGTCACAAACCTCCCATCGAACTTATGATCCAAGTAGACTACTTCTTCGATTAAGTTCAATAATAGTTTCAAGGTGTAAACTATTTCCCGTCTGTTTTATTCTCTTTCATCCAATTCGTTCATTCGAAATAATGACACCTTTAATTGGACATTGATAGCAAAATATGTATTTGGCGTAATTCGTTCGGCACGGTTGAATGCAACAGCGTCCACATTTCGGCCGAAATAAATAATAAATCGGTGTGTATTTAATTTCATTATTTAAATACTTGTTAGCATTATTCACAACGTGGTAAATTCTATTAAACTTGCATGATACCACCCTTTTCAATGGAAGTTTGGATGGATCTGCGTGTATGCAGATGCGGTGAATAAATAAATAGCCGGGCTAGGCTACATTTAAATTGCAAATTTCCATATTTTATACACATAATTAAATTAACAAACATAAAACGTTCGTCGTACACTTTGAACAAATATTCGTTGGCAACTAACCGCGTCGGAGCACTCTTGAAACTTGGAGGATGGTAGCTTTTCGAAAAACGCATTGGTAATGTGCTCTGCGTGCGGCAGACGTTGATGGTGGCAAAAGCCTTTGGTTTGCCATGGCAGCGTATCATGGAAATGTGGTTTTTCACTCTTTCGACAACTTTAGGTCGACACGTTTGTGGTCGCACAACTGCCAGCTGTCTGTCTGCCTTGGCCAACTCGGTCGCCGAATTCGCACCAAACTCAACGGACCTTTGCACATCTATTATATCGTTTCGTTCGAGCTTTACTCTCGCCGTACGACCAAACTGCTCATCTTATGGTAAATTGGTACACGATGATCCTTCTCGGCCAGCTATGAGGAACGCAGGAATAAAAAATATTGTGATGTCAATGGTAAGCCGGGAATAAGTGGAAGAGCATGTTACTTCCAGAATGGTTCTGTGTGTGGTTCATCCTACAGTCTTCCTTGTTTCTACTCGGGAATGGATGGAATAAAGCAAGGCAAACCAGGAGAGGACTTGTTCCCTTGATTGAATGAATGAATGCAAAATGAGTGTTTGAGGTTTCGCCTGGTTCTGTCCTAAATTTTTCATTTTTAACCCCTGCTGCTCTAGAGGGAAAGTTCAAGTAAAATTCGTTCGAATATTATTATATGAAATCAACGGTTATTTTATATAAACATTAATAATTTATAAACAAATTGATTCACGATATTGCAAATCTCTAAATATGTCCATGAATATATAATAGACAATCGCTGAAAATTTGAATGCAATCGGATAATTAGTTTCGGAGATATTGATGAAAATGTGAAAAAAGAACTAGTTCGCTTCGAATGCACCTGATTCACAGCAGCGACCGCAACAGCTGCAGCTGCATGCACCGAAAAAGTGCCGAGTCATGATCGATCTCCCCCTTTAACGACCGCAAGTAAAGTAAATAACGAACAATGGGATCGGAATGTGAGGATTGCGACCGCAAGTAAAGAGTTGCAAAGCAAATAAACGAACAATGGGGAATGGAATGCGAGGAATGTAAACAGCAATTAGATTACTTTGATACATTTTAACTTATTATGTAACAGGTGTATTTTTTCCTTCCATGTTTTTCTCCTTCCATGCAAAATCCAAAAAGAAATGTTTTTCATTATATCTCAAGAACTATTTGACCGATTTTGATGATTTAAAAACCATTTTAAAGGGCATGATTTAAGCTTTCACTTGAGCACTCTGTTTTTGCTTAGTAATTATAAAAAAGTTATGTAACATTTTGTAGGTAGGGAAAGCATAATTGAAACATACTCTCTGAGATCTAATAAATATCGTATAAGCCTTTTAGTGTTTAGGAGGGCTCCGCTCGGCTTTCTCTTAGGAACCGTATACGTACCAACTTGCTTCTCTCCTTAAGTATAACATAAACTTTGAGTGAGTTGTCCCAACTATAAAGGTGTTTGGATTTACCCTTTGGGAATGCATTTGTGGTATTCTCTTCGCTGCTTTCTCTAAGGAACAATTTGCGTGTGCCTAATTGAATTTCTGCGAATACTAATGATTGGGCTGCATAATTGAGAAATTTTATGCAGTAATTATGATAAAAACGCAAAATTTGGTAAATTTATACCGTCTTATTATCAGATTGTCTTATCTGTAAAATTTCCCTCGCCTCTCATGATGCGCTGCTGGAACTCTGCAGCGTTGGGTATCTAATCTAAATTTGATTTGAAATATCATGACCAAGTAACGCCACCCGAAACGATAATTGCCTAAATGCGGTGCTGCGGTGCGGTGCAGATTAGTATAAAATGTCTAAATTAGTAGTACACATGCCGAGTGGTTCGGCAAGCGGTGACGATGCGGTTCGCCTGTGACGGTTTGCGACGCGTAGTAAAATTTTGTTAATTAAAGGGATGAAACTTATGTCGCCCACCATTAGATTCGGTTGGGCTGTGCGCACCCGCACCAACCAGCTAATTATAATGTTGGAATTGTCTTGCTCCTTTAGACGCGAGCCCCAAACTCGATTGCAAAGACAGGTGTCTAATTGAAATATCGATCGTGTTGGATGCGTGCAATTTAAACAAATCACCACCGTGAGCCAGTGGTAAGCTGTAAGCTTAATTAATGCGAAATAGGAGATGTTGCTAAACGAATGCAGTTTTATAGGATTTGTTGGATTGATTAAAAAGTACAAGAGGAAGGAAGAAATTGCCAACTGGCAGTAAACATTAATCATATTGATTAACTATCATTTCGTTCGCGCGATGCAAATTGATTCCCGACCATTAACTTCCATAAACTCCATAGACGCATTCGTTACAATTTGGGGAATCTTCCTCTTCCGCGGTCCAACCTGGTCTATCTTGATTGAATTGCTCAAGTTTTCTCATTAAGCCATCGATTTTATTTCCGCGCCGCGATTTCCACATTCTGCCGGTATAAATTTGGCACCTCGCACCAAGTTTCTTTTGCCTGCTGCATTTGATGATGATAATGGAGCAGCGCACATTTTCCTTAAATTTGTGCACGCATGCAATCGAACGAAACTAAACTGCAAACTCGCATCATGAGATCGTCGACGCCCGGTTTAGTGGTTTGACGATGGAAGTTAATGCATTAATATTAATTAAAATCTTCATGCCTCGTTTCGCTGTCGTTTCGCGATTCGCAATGCGCTTGTGTGCACACCATGTATCTGCATTATTCGCATGCATGCACATACCAGATTCGCTCTTTAAGCATGCTCGGATTGATACGCTTGAGTTGAGGATTTTGAACGAGTAATTATTGACGCGCCCGTTGCATGCGCCACAATTAATCAATATTTTTAATTGAATTTCAATTCGTTTGCCCGTGCATTTCTATTTGCCCATACTGCTTTTATTATAGTTTTTCGTATGAAACAAAAAATAAATTAAATAAATTAATTACAATGATTACATCTTGGTGGCTACTTCGTGCACCAAGCATTCGATTGTCTTATCGTGATCTTGATGCATATATATCATATCTTTGTGTTTGTGGTTTTGATCGTAAACAAAGGGGTTATGAGCCAGGTAGTACTCTTTACCTATTAGCGTCAAAGATATCTGAATTATTAGCATGGGCATAAACCACATTCGCTGGCTTCGGTCAAAAGAAACATGTGGCACACGTTCGCATAATTAACCTGCTTTTTAGGTGTGCATCAGCATATAGCTGCATAGTGTATGTCTAGGGTGCTGGTGGTGGTGCTTGTAGTATAATTCTGTTTTAAATTATGCGTTTTTTAATTGAGTTCGCCAACGAACTGGAACGAACGAACGCATCCCTTTTCTCTTCGTTTTTTCTCCATTTAACGTTCTCGTCCACAAACAAAAGGCTTTCGTTGGTGCGCCCTGCAACAACTCGCTCCATCGGCAATGGTGCAGTCGCTTGTTAAAGAAGGAGAATCAAGTCAAGTGCTTTCTAATTTAAAATCAAGAGCAGATCTAACTAACACCATCGTCGCGACTTTCCGATTTTTACATCGTACATTTAATTGGAAATGCAAACTCAAACGCTTGGAAGAAACGACGTTCGAATTTTTAACGAATGAATGAGGAGGCGGCAGAAGAAGAGGAAGAAGAAGAGGACGAGGTCGAATGCCTACTTGGTACCGTTTTTATTCCCCTCGGACAACGTATGTGCAGCTTTATAATTGGTGAATCGCAATTCTACTTTCATTCAATTTTTCTCGCCCGCTTCTATTGTTTGTTTTCGTCACCATTCCGGGGTCGGAATTGGTTGGAAGTAGGAGCAACCAAACAATTAGCGTGTCGCTCGGTTTGTTTAATTTAAATGCTCCCGTGCTCCCGTTATTAATTCGGCGAGAAGATTCTGGCGCACCAGAGAAGTGGTGGAAAGTGTCTTCGCCAGGCAGGCAAAAGAAATAATTAAATTTCACTCGTACGTAATTACCAGTGTCGGATCTAGGATGAAGTATTGATGGCTTGCTAAATTCGTGAAATTGAAACTTTATATTTTTTGCCTTCGTCCGGTTCATTCCCAAAAGTGTAATTACTTTAAATTTAATTTTAACTTTGGCGCCAGGCGAATGAAATACTTTCTGTGTGGCATTTAAGCGCGCTAAATGCGCCGGGACCTCGACCACAATATGAATGAATTCTTCGAAAAGTTAGCGTCTCTTTAGCTGCGCAATTTTCAATTGCTGAAAACAGTGCAGCCACCAAACGGCGAGCAGTATAGAAATGCAATTGCAAAACGGCGGCGAGCTCGAATTCGCGCAGTTTCATTTATGTAAATATGTTCCACACATTTGCGATCGCGATCGCGCACCACTTTTGTGTGTGCGTATGCTGTATTTTACGGACAATTGAGTTGTATCTCCCGACTGCAATGTTGCAAACACAGCAACAATCGGCAAAGTGGATAATGCGGTGCTTGCAGCAGCCAACCACCCACCATCGCAACCGTGGCAAGCGGATGGGTATTAGTGAATGTTTGTTTGGTGAAATAATAACGCTTCTGTACTTCGTATTAGATACAATGGGCGAATCTACCAGCAATGAGACATTCACATATATCAGATAATAACCGCGGTATTACTAGCAGATTAACGATAGCATGCATACACCAGTGCACACTATTCCATTGTGTATGCTCTTGTGGAATATGACAGCACATCCCATCTTTATATTACTTACTTTTCTATTAGCACAATTTCGAAGTATGCAATTAATTTCGATGTGCGTTGAAATGCAAAAAGTTTTTTGCTGCCAGATAAATTTGTCGATTCCAAAAATCTAACAAGCCTAAACAGAACGTATCTCTTTACGGGGATTGGTGGTATGGTCGTTTAAGAAAGCGTGCCCTCAAATCAATCAAACGATGCATATACACATATTGGATGGGAACGCACTTGCGCTCCACTCAAGTAGAATGTTGATAGGATTTGCTTCAACTCACAACTTCGAAGATAGGCGAGGCAAAAGAGCAGTGCGCAAACACGGGGCATATTGATGCAGTAAATTTGGCAAAGGTAGATCTAGTGCGGGCATAAATTTATGCTTACTCTCATAATGTCTGATCGAAGGTGAGGAGGCACCAAAGTATGTTGGTTGCCCACTCTCACCGTCTTCGTCGACGTGCTCACACATAAAGTTCGCTATAGCTATCATTGGCACTGCGAAAATATACCATTAAGATTTATACCTGCATTTATGTGAATATAGTCAGCTATAACGCGCCTACTTCAATTTTACATCAGCACTTTTCCAATTTGTTTTACGCATATGAAAGCAAAAGTCTTCTGTGCTGGCTGCACAAGTGGCTGCAGAATCGAAAATGACGTATAGCATGGATCGGTTTTATAGAAAAACATGCTTACAATAAAGTTTTTGCAAATAACATTTCAGGCGATTGTCTGATGCCAATGCTTTCGTCAGCTGGTGAAGATAAATCTTTTCTAATGCTCAATAAGTCACGGTTTTAAACGTATCTATTTCAATTTCTCGCTGAGAAGTTGAAATATCGTTGAACGCGCGCGCTCATAAATTCGATATACTTCCATACAGGTCCGCTGTCTATCCATCCGAAGCTTATTGACGTGCCAGAAGCAAAAGAAGACCATCAAAATCAATATCGCTGAACGTTTTATTAAAACTTTCGGGCGCGTCCGTAACTATAGAGTTGTCAATTTGTCCCAGAAAAAGAGACTTCACTAAACGCGTTGAGCACACTCAAAAAATAAGAATCTACTTATAGAGAGAGAGAGGGCGGATGGTTTATATTATTTCGTCAATTGATGAACGCCTCGCATTACTCAGAATCTTCAAGTTCAATTCAATTATCGCATCATTAATCATTATTCATGCATCAGTGGTGCTTTGTTGAATTTCCTTGCAAAATTCTTAACGCTCCCGTCTATTAGACACACATCCATGATTAGACGCAGAAAATCGAGTGCGCGCGTACGCGTTTCAAGCGGCAATCATTAATCATAATCAGCGTTACATTCATTACGGCAATAATAATGCTCTCTTCAGTTATAGTAAAAACCGGGGGGTAATTAAGTGCCCCGGGAGCACTATTAAGCGGTACGAACTAATTGTTCTCTTCCACCCGTCTTCTTGGCTGTAGAAGTGTATAATATCGCGCGTCAAAGTAGAACGCCGTACTCGACGAGGTTTGCGAATTGGGACATAATCAGACCATAATGGAACTCATCGCGACAATAATTAGTATTGCATTCTCTGCATTCTGATACTGTTTGCTGGAGAAAACTTTTTCTGTTTGATTCTTTTGATTTGCTTCGGGTTTTTCCTTTTAGTCTTTATAAATTGTTCTGCCATCAATATAAAGACTGAGAGAAACAGAAAGCTGCCTAAAGTGACGTTGAGAAATGAGTCGCAATGAGGAGAGCGTGGGAGCAGAAAAAGGTAAATGATGGATGTCGCGAAGAAGAAGCTGTTGTATCATTATAAAACAATATTTTCAAACAAACTTTCTGGCCAGTCTTGCAGAAAATCATATTAGTCAGGGCACCTGAGAATGAATATAAAGTTGTCATTAACATTCCCGGATAGGAATTTATGCTTTTTTTCGTAACACTTCTCGCATATTGGCAATTGAAGAAATTTGGATCACATGTGAGATTTAGCAAAATCAGTGCAATACGATATTTGATGAACACAACTTTTCAATTTTCGCCCAGATTCGATCGCAAATGTGACTGCTGTATGCATATTTACCACATATTCCACGTTTTCCATTCTTTTGTACTTTTTTCTAGTATCTACCGTCCACTGTCCGTCCGTAACCAACGACTCGCGTTATGGCATGATCGATCGATGAAACTCGTAACATTTGACGGCATATTTTTCACATCTAATAAGAATCTATGATTCTCATATTTCGTGGTAGCATTAAATAAATTTCAATTTTATTTCAAATCTAAACAAAGTATTTCCACGTTGAAGTGCATGCGGAATGAATGTGTGTAACAGAAAGGAAAAATTTGAATTTCAAAACGAAAAATGCAAGTTTGATTCGTTTGAATATTTCAGCTGAAATCTTTTGGAGCAATTATTGCTGAATGTTCCAAAGGCAATTTATATGGTAATGCCTACAGTCAATAACACTGCAATGGAATTCGCGAATTACATGACAACGTATTTGGTAAAAAGCCCGACCACAATTCAATACATTTGCTTTTGATGCTGCCCAAAAAGCTGTGCGGATTTGGATATTGGTTGGGATGATTTTAGCATGGAAATAAAACGACCGAAATGGGAGTGAGAGTTTGAAACAACTTCCGGCAAGTATAAACGTTAACTAGCGCCTGTAAACGAATTAAACAATTCTGCTTTATGTGACGCTCCCTCAGACACATGTCCCATGTCTCTGTCTCTTTGGCCGAGAACTCCACATAAACTCATCGGCTTACATCTTACTGAATTTCTGCAATAATTCCTCAAATACGACTCGGTTTTCCTGCAACACGACCAGCGGGGGTTGGAGACTATGCAATGCGATTTGGCTCAATGCTTTGCGTCTTTTAGCCGAACCCAAAGAATGCTAATTGAGGTTTAAGTTCCAATTTCTTTAACCAAATCCATGAATATTTAGGGAGCGCAATTTCTTGTTGCTTTCTCTACGCAACAAGAAGCTGTAAGAGTTAAACAAAGAAAGTCTATTAGATATCGCTACAATGGAAAATTTGCAAATGCTCCGACCCGCCTGAACGCTGTCTTGACTTTCCAACATACGCCATTATTTTCGCTTATCCTGCTTCTAGTCTCTATCTGTACGCTTAGTTGCAGCCAAAGAATATACAGGTTGATGCAAGTGGGGCAAAAGGAACCAACAAGGACACGACGAAAACGTGCGCTAATTATCTACGCGCAAGCCGTTTTACGTTGATAAATTTAATTTCGCAGTAATGTAATGAACTTTCTTAGGAGTTTCCAGCGTCACTCCAAGAATATTTATAGTTTTGCTGTAGCGGCTGCAATGGCGGATTGCATTTGTGTATTTTGTACATTGTACTCGATTTATGAATCATTATCGATTATTTATTCAAGAAGAAGACTCGGGCACTTACAACTCGTGCCTGATGCGAGGAGCATGTGTTCGACTCGTTTTCGTCGCAAATTCGCTCATTTCGTAATTTCGAAGGGCACATCCTATGCGCTGGCTTTAATAGCGGACGACAGTGAATCAAAGGGTACATAATTAAATGGGACAGTCACCAGCCTGCACTAGCTAGGCTAGCCTGCTGTAAAGCGAACGTGACGTCTAGTTGAAGCCATTTTTAGTACTTGCAATCCGCGGCGCGTTTCTTAGAAGCGACTTCTTAGTGTGGCCACGCTGAGGCAGTTGACGTTGGAGCGATTAAAATGGAAATTCTTAAGTCTTCAGTGAAATATGATAGTCCTTATTTGACGTGCGTCGAGACTTGCTCGCTCGTGGGTCAACAAATTGATGTGGTGGTGCCGAGGATGCTAAAAGAAATTCTCTCTTAAGACACTCTATTGAGGGTGAAGCATCTAGGTTTACAGACGGCTCAATGTTATTATAAGAAATCAATTGCTGACTTGATGACGACTGGTGCTTCTACAAGTGATCCTTCCTATAGCTTATAGCTCAATATGGCACATGATTACATTCCGTTCTTATTGCAGGTGGGGGAGGGACAAAATGGAAAATGATGACGAGGATGGCGGAATCACATGGACTTGGCTTTCAGAATTGATTTCCTAGATAAATGAAAGTATCGACACGGATCGGACAGCAATGCCACAGACGATGCGACTCCTTCTTCAGCTCGTATTTATGTTCACATTCTGCCTTCGGATGTTCCGCACGGACTGCCCGAGATTGTGCGAATGCAAGTGGAAGAGCGGCAAAGAGTCGGTGATCTGCCTTAGCGCCAATCTGTCAGTGGTGCCGATGCATCTGGATGCTGGCACCCAAATCCTCGATTTAACTGCGAATAACTTGGTTGCGATCAAACACGACGAGTTCAGCCAAGCGGGCCTGCTCAACTTGCAAAAGATTTATGTGTCCAAGTGTCGTCTGAAGACGATCGATCGGTACGCGTTTCGGAATTTAATAAATCTGGTCGAGCTGGATCTCAGCTACAATGCGTTGATGGCGGTGCCCTCGCATGCCTTGGACTCGATTCCCGAACTGCGCGAACTCAAGCTGAGCGGCAATCCGATACAGAAGCTCGGGCACGACGCCTTCATGCATGTGCCGCAGTTGGTGCGCCTCGAGCTGTCCGATTGCAAGATCTCAACGATCGAGACTCGCGCCTTTGCGGGCCTGGACCGCTCATTGGAATGGCTCAAATTGGACAAGAACAAGCTGGTGGACGTTGGCGCGGCCTCGCTGACGGTACTCGAGAATCTGCACGGTCTGGAATTAGCTGCCAATCCGTGGAATTGTTCTTGTGGTCTGCGGCCGCTGCGCGAGTGGATGGTGCGCCGAAATGTGCCCTACGGCATCCCGCCCCTGTGCCAGTATCCGAAGCGACTGCTGGCAAAGCCCTGGGACAAATTGGACCTGGACGAATTTGCGTGCATGCCCGAGATTTTCGCCTACGATTCGAAAGCGCACGGCGTCGAAGGTCGCAATGTCACGATGACTTGCCGGATAACGGGCATTCCTGAGCCGAACGTGCGGTGGATGCTTAAGAACAAAGTGATTGCCAATTTGTCCGGAACGCCGTATTCGAACGGAAAGAAACTGTACATTGTGCACTTGCAGAACAGTTCGAGCGATCTGACCATTCTGGCGGCAGACGTGCAGGATGCGGGCGTCTATGTGTGTGCGGCGGAAAACAAGGCCGGAAGGGCGGAGGCAAGCGTAACGCTGGCCGTCTCACGAAGGCCTCCCGATGGCCCGCTGGGCAAGAAGGCGCTCTTGGCGAGCGTCATCGCGGCGATGCTGTTTGTGCTGTCCATGTGCCTGCTTTCGTTGTGCCTATGCACAATGAAAAAGAAGAACATTCACCGGTGGCGCACACGGCCTTGTCGCAACGACGACGACTACGAAAAGATCGAGATGAATCGCAAGCAAGCGGAGAATGCGGCCAACGGCCGTCTTGGTACCGGCGAATTAGCGCTGGTGGTTACTCGCAAGAACGGCGACTACCGCGTGGTGCCGGGTGCCGATACCGAACCGGATCAGGAACAGGAGCAAGACGATGAGGAGGATTCCAACCACCGGCAGCGCCACATCAGCGGTGGTCTTGGCGCCGCAACGCCCCAACGCAACGAAACCGTCTTCTGGAATCCGCCATTGCACGATACCAAAATCGAAACGCACTGGGGCGACGATGGGAAGCGACCAGGGGATTTGCACATTCCACGCGTCCACGCATCCAATGCGGATCCGGAACGGAGGTATTGCTTTACGTCTGTATGTGCTTACCCAAGATACATTCATTCATTGAATTACATTTTCAGTGATGAGCATCCATTTCCGAGGGACAGCCTCTACCCACTGCCATCGACGTCAGCGGGACGCGGTGTCGCTTGCTCACCACTTTCCATCGCCAATCAACACTATCAGCATCAGAAGCACCAGCACCAGCACCAGCCGACATCAATGGCAATGGGGTTCGTAGGCGCCGATCTCGCCAGTCTGCTGGAAAGCGGCGAGAAAAAGTATCCAGACCTGATTGAAAACTCGCCGAACAAATCCAATAATAATTTCGCCAGCAGCAAGGCGAACAGTGAAGGCGGCGGCAGCGTCAATGACATCAACGAGCTCTTCTGCACCCTGCCCCGAAAGCGGACACTCGTCCACAACTCGTCGCGTTACATGAGCACGGACAGTCAGTCGCCGCTGCTGGCTGACAGTCGGTACGGCAGTAGCGGTGGCGAGAGCAGCTCCTCGTCAAGTCGTCGCCTTAGCGACTCTCAAAAGTACCAGTCCAACTTGAACAAAACCCGGCTCGGCATGTACAGCGCCAATTCGGCGGGCAAAGCGAACAGCTATGCCAACCTCGCGGCGAACGCTAGACAATCGTCCGTACCGCCGTCCCCCATTCGCGAAGTGCTCTCCAATTTCTGCACGCCGCTGCTGGACGTCGCCAGCCTGGAAACGCGCATTGCCATCGCACGCGAACCGCCCGCGACCAATCCACCGCCCCCGATGACAACCAATCTCAACACCTACGACTACCACGCGGCGCAGCTGGAGCGCTTCCTCGAGGAGTATCGCTCCTTGCAGAAGGAGCTAACGCGCATGAAGGAGACGTGCGACAATATGCGCCAAGACAAGTACCTCGACACGATGCACAACAGCCTGCCGGTGTCGCCGTCGACGTCCGAACAGATCAAACCGCCGACGATGGCGACGACGCCCAATTCGAACAATCCAGGCAGCATTCTGCTGAACATGAGCACCGTGAACAATTTCGATAATGAACTTGCGCGCTACCTGCTTAAGTCATCCTCACCGAAATCGATGAACAACGCCGAACTACTAAACAACTAACCAGTATCCTTCCTCGTACCTCGTATCTCGGTCCGCCACGTCAACTATTCGTCAGCTATTCGTCGATGACGATTCCAATACTCATATCAATTAAGATGACTTCAATTATCTATTGTTAACGTTAACACTGTTAAATGTACGCGTACGATAAGGCGATAGAATTTGTATAGGAACTATATTTGTGATATTAATTAGTAGTTGTAATTAACGCGTCTCATGTCTCATTTTGGTAAAAAATACTCGAGCAGTGATTCAATCTGCTACATGTTTGTAAAAGAATTCTTCCCACATACGTAATTCATATCGTTTACATATAAAATGGTAAAAGAATAATGGGCTGGATGTCTCGGGTGTCAACCCATCTTGTCTGTTGCAGATGCGATATCACTGGGTATGAAGGTGAAATTATGATAAATCAACATGTTAGACGTGTGTGTATAGCGCACGCGGATATAAAATGCACTTAAGCTGCCGTTAATGTTTGCGTTGGCGTTCATACTTTAGACACATGCCACGCAAGGTGCTGGATTTTCACGCCAATATCTTCCGGCTTGCTCGACTTATGGAAAATAGTAAGTACGAGCTTGATATATTGAGACCAGGGGGGCAAGTCAAAAGCTGCTTATTCGGTGAGGGAACAATACGCATTCTGGAGAAATATTACACTGCAAGAGCAGTGAGATCACTACCGCTTTAGGTACAAAACTGATCTGAAAATGTGCGGGAGGAGGCGAACGCACCACGCCTGAATTTCCTACGAGTTTCAAGCTCTCCAGCAGCACCGCCAGGATGTGCTTGCTCTCTTTAGTGCAAACATAAAAGACTATATTATGTATATGAGGTAATAAAACCACAGCGATGTGGCTGATCGTAATGATGGGGAACGGTGGGGAACGAGAAGCATGCACCATGGAGTCGACCAACATTGCGCCTTTCAAGTGAAATTTTATGCCAAAATTGTGATTCTTCTGCGCTATCTAGACGCCCATTTGTAATTTTTATCACTGCGTGTAAATTCATATCGCGAACTAATTCGTTTACGAATGTAATATTCGTTACATTCCGCTCCTATTGTCGACCAATTGAATGAAAAATTGGCAATTGCTGAATCCATTGATAACGCGAAGATGTCAGTTCAACGAAGACAATTTAATTTTTAGCTTGCTTCCATCGACGCCAACCAAGTTCATTCACGCAGAAATCCTCCGATTTTCTCGCCTCCCTTCTCGCTGTTCCCTTTTCAGTTACAGTTTCTTCCTCCTCAGTAAACTGCTTTCACTTGCGCTTTTTCTTCATCGTCCTTTATCAGTAGATTTTTAGCATATAGAGATATTTGCAAATTTATATTAGTGCAACTGGCGGTGCGTCTGAATATATATGAGACCAACACGAGAAGAAAAATGCGGAGGAAAATTTGTGTCATTCGACCACCGAACATTATTTGATGACTATTTTCTGCAATTCGTGCCGTTGTTGTAACTGTTACGTAGGCATCCTTTTAGTATAGTTACAAGTGAGTTTAGTTTGTTCCTATATTCAGGAAGTTTATTAGCCTCTGTGCGTGCACAGAACACGAAAGAGTTGCTCGCAAACTGTCCACACTCTAAAGTATGAACTTTCATCATAAATTAATTTGGGCGAGCATGTTGCATTTCATATTAAATATGAATTAAATCTTTTCACACGGAGTGAAGCACATCGGCTTTGATAAATTACTAGCTGATCCTTTCGAAAATTTTTACAATATTGTTATCGCACGAAATTGAAATCTCCGTCGATGTCACAGCTTCTTCAATTCCTGCGACTTTCCTCAACTCAATCACCGATTGAGTTGATGTCAATCGGTGATTTGCAATGAATTCGCATATGTATGCATACCAACTGGAACAAAATTGAATGAAGAAAGTTTGAGCACTTTTTCATACGTCACGTTTACATTTAAATAACTGTCCCTACTGCCCTATACATTCAAAGACGGTATGGGTTTCCCTTAATATTATTAATTTGTGCTAAACCACAACCTCATTTTCAAATGAAAGGAACTGAATATTCTCGTTGGCGAATACTTTTTGTTAGTTTAGTTATGTTAGCGGGATTACAGCAACACTCTAAATCACGAGGACAGATCCATGATACGTAACGTTGTACCTGTATGTCCAAACCTGGTCTTGTCTGAATGCGAAATATTCGACAAAAATAGTACTTACAAGGACATCTGTTTTCTTTTATCCTGGATATTTTTTCTGGTCCAAAATAAGCAGAGACATCTACACTTGGAGAGGTGTGGTAAGTGGGGCCTTTCAGAAATTTAGAAACTATTTTGCAAGGGCCGAAATTTATTAAAGCATCAACTCTAGAAACCAAAATGAATAAGAACTATTCTGTGGTAGGTTGCGACGATTGCCAAAATTGCCAAAATTGCCAAACGATCGATTAACTTTCCGAGTGAGTATCAGATACAGTCAATAAAACGAGCACCGTGGGCGCCGCTTCTGCGCTTCTGCGTCCTGCACGAGTCCTGCGTAGAGAACGCCAAAGGATCCCTATCGATTAGTGCTGGAAACTGCCGACAGCCATCTTAGCTTCCACGCATCGGTGACACGGATTTGGTGTATTTGGTGCGTCGGGTTGGTTCGTTCCTCCTGCCTGTTTTGCCTATGGGCAAACGCAGAACATCTCGATAGAATTATCGGCATCTCAGCGCACAATGTCGTGTAGTTGTTGAGAAATTCGGTAGTTATTCGTGCCCCTTCAGCCAATCTTAGCGAACCTACCAGCGCACTCGTAGTTATCAGCGGACGGACAGCGGACCCATTGGGATTCTCTAGCGCACTAGAGTTAGAGTGCGCTCATTGAAGTTGAATCAAGTAGATCGTCGCAGATCGTAAGTACAGCAATTGTGTAACACTTCGTCTCGCTACACCGCTTTCCCACTAAACCTCCATGCATTTTGGACTTTGGAGACGATCGATTGAATGCTCACTTAGCTTCAGCACAGACGAACGTCCCCGCCCGGGCTGGTTCCGGTTGTGGTAATGGTTGTTATTAATTTCGTGCTACAGGCAGAATGGCGCCAAGAATGGTCAAACGCGATGCCGTCGACGAGGTCGCCGCTTCAGCGTTGCCCGAGTTGGCAAAGGCGACACCAGCACCTCCTCCAGCTGACGAAAGCCTTCCGGAGAACACGCTCCACCATTTCAACAAGGCCGAAAGAATATTACGGCAGCACAGCACGACCAAATCGCCCGATCTAGGTACGTATCTGTCAGGCAAGACAAGGCAAGTGACCAATGTGAGGTACTGTGAATAGCGAAAAATGAGACCACAACGGAAACGCCAAAGGCTGATGCAATGGAAAAGGCGTCCGAGATTACCAAGGAGCTGGCGAAGGAGATGGGCATTCCGACATGGGCGCTCGTCAGCATCATCATCGGTGTGCTCCTGGTGGTGTTGGGCATCTGCTTCTTCTGCATCAGACGATGCTTCCGAAAGCGGCGCGCCAAGGGCGACAAGAAGGGGATGAAGGGTGTCGACCTTAAGTCGGTACAGTTGCTTGGATCATCATACAAAGAAAAGGCAAGAACAATCAAGTAAACTCGATGTCTTCGATGTCTTGTCTTTGTGTGACCACCCAAAAATACAATACAAATATGAACTAACTATTTAAGAACGATTCTGTGTGATATAGATGTTATCCGAACGCGTTGCATTAGCGATGATGAAAATTAAATCCCCCGAAATTGATTGCACTGATTGCAGGTCCAACCCGATATGGATGAACTGACCGAGAATGCTGAAGAGCCCGAGGAAGAGAAGCCGGAAGTGCAGAAACTTGGCAAGCTTCAGTACAAGGTACGATTTGGACACTACCTCCGTCTGATGTAGGTAATTAATTATCGTACGTATCGTACACATCGTCTTGCAGCTGGAATACGATTTCAATCAGAACTGTCTCTCGGTGACCGTAATGCAAGCGGAAGATTTGCCCGCATTGGACATGGGCGGCACATCCGATCCGTATGTCAAAGTGTACCTCTTGCCCGATAAGAAGAAGAAATTCGAAACCAAAGTGCATCGCAAGACGTTGAGTCCCGTCTTCAACGAAACGTTCGTTTTTAAGGCAAGTGCGCTACCCAGCTTCCCTGCGTTCTCACATTGCAGGCACATTATTATCTCCTGCATCCACAGCAAATCCCATACGCCGACGCAATGAACAAGACTCTTGTGTTCGCCATCTTCGATTTCGACCGCTTCTCCAAGCACGACCAAATCGGCGAGGTGAAACTGCCCCTGTGCACGGTGGATCTGGCCCAGACCATCGAGGAATGGCGCGAGCTGCAGAGCGTCGAAGGCGAAGGAGGGCAGGTGATATCAAAGTTTTCGTTTTATATATTTCTATGATATTCGTATCCGGTAATTGCGCTTCAAAACGGATGATGCATACCAAAAGGATTTAACTCCTGATTCTTCTTCCCAACCTCTCTGTTTCTCTCTCAATCACTCTCTCTCTCTGTCACACATAGACACGGTTTGAATCACTATCTCTCTTTCTTTCCCTACCGATCAGTTTAGCAACTCGATAGGTTCGTCAATCAGCCTATACATATGTATAGTGGTTGTTCTGTTCGGTGAGATGAGCGTGTATCAAATGTGCGGCAAAAATACACCCAGTTCTGACCATTCACTCGGTCGGCATTGCACTGTAAAGATTATCTGCGGCACTGAACAGCAGCAACAAGCCTTTTTTCGTTCCTTTCATTTAACCGTTTCGTTGCAAATACATTGTATTCGAATATTCAGAAGAAGCCAAGCCAACTGCTACGCGACGTAGCGTAGCACTTGGATTGTGACGGGACCGCGGGGACCGCGACCGGTCGCACAACGAGAAAAAGGAACACCGCTCATAATCAGCTACTAACTACTACTACTACTACTACTACTATACCAACTAAATTACCAACTACCATCTACCTACCAATTATCGCGTCAACACTACCCCCATGACTATTGTTCGAACTGATCATATCAGATCAGACTCATTCGTATTGTAACTTGTTCGACTTTAAAGAGTGTTTGAACAGCATATCAGTATTGACGTAAATTGTTTTTTCTCTTTTTCCTAAAATTCTATGCTCTGCTTTGGTTTGGCTGTGCTATGGTTGTGCCGGCCGCGCATGCATGACGCTTCCAAACAATCAAATTACTTCACGTAAGTATTCAACATCCGAAAGGAATCGACCTTCAGAAATTCATGCGTATTACTTACTCACACGACTTTGTTGTCTTTTCACTTTTCGTTCGGATCATACGTTTCATCTTACGCCCGTCCATAGCTAGGCTATATTAAACCGAAATAGGCACCCACCGTCCTGGGTGGTGCTGGGTGCTATTTTGAATAGCCGCTTTGCCACAAACATCTCACTATCGCACCCACATTTTTAACTAACTTTGGGAAAACATGAACAACTCTATTTGTCTCCACATTGATCACAATATAACAACAGATATGCCAACCAGTTTGACAATGAATTACAATTAACACACAATCTGAAAAGGTAAATCACGCATATATTTATCCAGCGACTTGTTACTTATTACTAATCTTAATTATTATCAACTCTTCTTTACAAGTTTTACTTTCTTGCCAGATGAACTATTCTTGGTTCAGTATTTACTTAACCTTTGCTGGCAATATATACATATATAACTATTTTTTATCTACAAATATGTGTATATATTGCCCATTGTAATATTGATAGCCTACACTAACTATCACTATTATTAATATCATTCGTCTTACATTTTGCTGCACATTCAATATTATCCTTCAAGAGCTGTTGTGCAATTGATAAAAAGTACTGTTTCCTTTCTCTCGTCGCTCTTGAAGGTCTTTTGACTGCGCTCCAATTCTTTGGTAGTTTCCACAAAACATTATTTATTACACACCTGATTTCCTTGTGTGAATCCACCTCAACTGCCACCCGTTTCTCAACTACTCAACCACTTACTACTTATCACCTCTGTGTTCGATAAAGTGTGTGTTGCCAATGATATTCGATATTCATACGTATGAATATCGAAAATCATTCATGGGCATCGAACTGCCACTAGTGTCCTCCTTGCATATCTCTTTGCATGCACGTTTTATGTGTCTAACTTTTCGATGCTAATGACCATCAGTATAGTATGTATAGTGTATGTCGTATATTTAATTCATGCTACCTGGCTGGCCAATATTTTGACTGTTTGACTGATTAATATGGCTAATTGAGGGTTTAAAATTGGATTTGCGTTCGTTTTAAACTATATTTCTAAATTTCTGCACATCGCATACTGATTGGTGAGTCTTTACATTTTCACTCTCTCGATTCTACTTGATTATCTATCACAGCTGGCATGCGTTTGTTTGAAGATAGCACCAATTAGGGTAGGCAATCGTAGTGTTGAAGGAAATTTTCTATTTTCTAATCACTCAATTGAATTTTAACTGCCGATGTAATCGATAACAGATAGCGCCAATTGGCATTTGGCAGTATTGAGCCAATGCAAACATACACAACGTACGAGTTCTCGCGAGTCAAATGTTTGAAACGGAAACTTGTGAGAGTCGATTGACAAATGGATCGGTATCGACCAGCAGCCCCCCTACAAGAGTAAAAATAGTCCCACTTTCTGTTTTTCTTCTTTTGTTAGTTTCTACTGTATTTAGTTTAGTTCTTACAAGCTGGTTTGAGCTGGGTGTTTAGTCGATTAATTAAATTAGCGCAAAAACGATTTAATTAATATTTTCGAACAAACATAATATCGGGCGAGTAAATTAATCTGAAGCTTGAGAATTTCTTATAAATTGGCCGACTACATAAATAAAACTAGTTATTTGCCTGTAGCAATTAGGCTTCAGGTTAAAGAACTCAAAAATGGACAAAATGTATGTGCATACCTTCTATCGGCCGCGTTGAATGGTTAGTCGAGAAAAAGTCATTGAATGCGAAACTTCTTTACTGTTTTGCTGTCCCGAAATATCTTCATGATTAATTACATTGTCGCACTTGTTTCTTGTCATAAATTTCATTGACGCATCTGACGGTCGGTTCTTAATCATGAAGAATTCGGAGGTGCTTATAGGTAAAATTACTTACCACTGAAATTGCTAATAAGTGTTTGTGTCTCTTTTATACTACACCCACATTCCACAACCCAACAATTTGCCGCCAATTGACCCCACCTCGGTGGTTCTCTCTTTGTAATTAAATCCTATTTCGGTGTTGTGAATAATGCGCCTGTTTTCTTCCCTGCCATTTGCTGTTGTTTTATAATATTAGGAACGTACGTACGGACCTCAGAATGCAAACACCAGATCAAACCACCAGCGACCAATCCGATATCTGGTTTATCATTATCATCTTAGCCTTTTGTTTCCAGCTCTTCCTCTCTCTCTCTCTCTCTCTCTCTCTCTCTCTTTCTAACTATCTACATATGTGTCTTTTTAACAGCTACACTCACACAACACTCTTCACAAACACACACACACACACACACACACACACACACTCACGTGCGCGTTCACATTCTTCCTCTTTGAACATGTTTCTTCTGTATGTTATCGTATAGCGCTTGCAGGCGCATTTTAAGCAAGTTCAAATTAACGCATTCTTTTTCTTTACCTTGTAATAGTGTTCGCGGCACGTCGGCAAAGTGAACAACAAGGCATGTGTTCTGAATCTGTAGAGCAATAAACCATTCCATGTTTTATTGCTCCGCAGTTTTGGAGTTCTGACCAACCCATCTGTAGGTTACATTGGCAAAGCTAGTTTATATACTAGTACTTTACCAACTACTAATAACACAAACAACAACCAACACCAACACGTATAATCTACCACCGCCGACCGATTGATTCCAGTTGCTACACGTCATTGTACTTTAAACAAGTTGCTCTTGTAGGAAAACAAGCTGGGAGATATTTGCTTTTCATTGCGCTATGTGCCGACCGCCGGAAAGCTGACTGTTGTTATTCTCGAAGCGAAGAACTTGAAGAAAATGGACGTTGGTGGTTTATCCGGTGAGTATGGCGCTCCGTATATCGCACACAACAATAGCATGCATGGGAGATCCATTTTTTAGATCCATATGTTAAGATCGCTCTAATGCAGAATGGCAAGCGACTCAAGAAGAAGAAGACCAGCATTAAGAAATGCACCTTGAATCCGTATTACAATGAATCGTTTACGTTTGAGGTCCCCTTCGAACAGATTCAGGTGAGTTCGAGCATGCGGGCGACCGCGGCCACGGCACACAATTCACACCCCATTTGCTCTTGCAGAAAGTCAACTTGCAAGTGACGGTCGTTGATTACGATCGAATTGGCACGTCGGAGCCGATTGGCAAAGTGCTTCTAGGCTACAACGCCAGTGGTACCGAATTGCGGCACTGGAGCGATATGTTGGCATCACCGAGACGTCCCATCGCCCAGTGGCACACACTCAAAGATCCCGAGGACGGCGAGAAGAAAGATAAGGATTAAGCCACCTTAAGGTGAGAGTAGTTTGATGATCTAATTACTTCTATTTACTTCTATTTATTCCAGCAAACAGCATCTACTAACAGCAAACTACTAACTAACTAACAAACAGCTCCGAATGAACGCAACGCATTAGCAATTTTGGGTTACCCGATTGGGTTACACGCATTGATTGTAATCAATAGTTATCATAGTAGCTTCATTACAAGCAAATGAATGGTTGGATTGGCTCACTCTTCCTTACATTTCACTCGGTCCTAGACGACAAACGTTAGTATGTTACTTGCCCGTTCTTTGGAAAATGTGCGCATGCGTAACGGTCAGTCATTTTTGTAAAATATCATTAACGTTATACAAAATCATATCTACGAGGATTGTTGGTGGCGGATTGATTGCAGATTGTTGATACGAGTATTAGATGATTCGATAGATCATTAATGACAATAGTTATGTAGCTCTTAGCTCCTCTTAGCTTATGGACGGGATTTGTTCACGTCGAGCGTCCCACGGCCACGGCCCTGGGCCCAATTTTACTTCAATTTCTTCTTGAATTTTTGTAGGCATCCTGCAAAATCGATGGAGGAGAGAGAGATACTTACTAAATATATAATAGTTATTAGCTTATTATATTCAATCGGGCAAATTTAAAATTAACTGTTACTACAAACTATCCTATGAGCACAAAATGAATGCCGATATTCATTACAATACATGTAGGTATGCAATATGTTAGACGGTAAACGTGAATCACACCATCACTTAACCAAATTAATGTTGTCGAAATAATTGTTATGATGATTGATCATGTTAACATATTAACGTTAATATTTGATGGCATGGCAAAATACGTAACATATAAAACGTGAATGTTACCACAAGTAATCGTTTTATCCATTTCCTGGTACATTATTCAACTTCCGTTCTGCTCGATTGAACCGAAAAGTTCAGCAATTTTCAAATCATGAGAAACCTGTAACTTAGTACATATGTCTACGCTATGTAAGTGTATATAAACAATATAGATTCTTGTTCTATTCGACTGTGTTGTGTATCAAATCTGGTTGCTCCTGGTAAAGAAGGCCCTCCGCAACAAACAGTACAGTTAGCACAAACGGGCGATCTGTTCCGATCTTGATCTATTATTCCATGCTGATTATTGTTGTCTGTAAGAATTGATTCAGTGAAAACTGCTGCTGATTACATAGTTCATTCAGTCCAATAAATTAAAGCATAGATATCGACCAGCACCATACCTAGGGATCGACAATTAAAGCAAACCTTATCCAATTGCAGCACTTTATAACTTATCGATTTAAATATTATATTATTATATTAAATATTATATTATATATTGTTTAATGATATATTAATAAAAATATGATACTTACAATTAGTTAGAGAGAGACAGAGGTACCATACATTATTTAAATATTTAAATGGTTAATTTTTAAATGTTACAAAGAACAATAAGTATTAATATTACACAAATCTATTATACACAAAATATGATATTGAAATAAATCGTGGCAACCATTATCATTTTTTGAGAAACTTTCATTTTATTAGTAGATTATACTAATAACTGTGAGAAATGCAAAATTATGAATGAGTGAAATGAATATGAATTTGATACACAAATTTCACGAGCTTATAATGGCATTTCGCATATGAGTAATATACGACATAAAACCAATCCGCAAAAGACCGACTACACACGAAGGGAATAAAATAGTATTTAGCTCCCGCATAACCAAGAAAATAAACTAGAAAGTGTAGAGAAAACATGAAAAAATAAGAAGAATTATATTAATATTACATTTAATTTTAAGCATAAACAAACACGAAAGAAGATGTTCACAACAGCTACAAATTGTCAAAGACCACACCACATGTCTATAATGATATCATGATACCATATAAAGCTACTGCAGAAACAACCATTGAATGTTTAAACAAAGGGCCATCTGTAACAATATAACTAATGAAATATTTGTTAATAACAACAATGAATTTGTTCACATATTGAATATACAAAAAATAATTGTATGGATTACCTTAACAAGCAGCTAACGCCCTTACAAAATATTCCAATATTGCTTGAAGTTCCTCCAAGTGACGCATCTATAACACACAAAAAAAAATGTTCCTCTAACACTAACATGTGAAAAATAAAGCAACAACATTTCTGTAACTATAAAACATACTGAATATGCAAAAATGTACCAAGACTGTGTATGGTCTTTAAAAAATTTGCAAATACAGAAACAATCCCGTTACTTTTTGACTGATTTTTCTTGCGTTTCATCCAGAATTTGTTCCCAAATGTTTCTGACAACATTTTCTGAAAATCACGAACAATTTTGAAAATGTGCATAAATGTATCAATACTATATATAGTCTTTGAAAAATTTGCAAAAAGTAATGAACTTTTTGACTGATTTTTTTTTGTGTTCCATTCAGAATTAGGTGCCAAACCTTACTAGCAACATTTCTTGAAAATCCGGACACTTTTTTTGAAATTGTGAAAAAATATACCAATATAATATAATAGTCTTTTAAATAATTGAAAAAATAGCAACGATTTTTTTTTGCGTTTCATTCAGAATTAGTTGCCAAATGGTATATATAGTCTTTGAAAAATTTGCAAAAATAGCAACAATCTTCAAAATTGAATAACTCGAAAAGTAATGGAGATTTTAGACTGATTTTTTGCGTTTCATTCAGATTTAAGTGCCAAATGTTTTTAGCAACATTTCCTGAAAATCCTGAAATTTTTGAAAATGTACAAAAATGTATCAAGACTATATATAATAGTCTTTGAAAAATTTTCAAAAGTAGCAACAATCTTCAAAATTGAATAACTCGAAAAGTAATGGAGATTTTAGACTGATTTTTTAATTGCGTTTCATTCAGAATTAAGTGCCAAATGTTTTTGGCAACATTTCCTGAAAATCCTGATACTTTTTTTGAAAACGTATAAAAATGTACCAAGATTATAATAGACTTTGAAAAATTTGTAAAAATAGCAACAATCTTCAAAGTTGAATAACTCGAAAAGTAATCGAACTTTCTAACTGATTTATTTTGCGTTTCATTCAGAATTAGGTGCCAAATATTTCTAGCAACATTTCCTGAAAATCCTGAAACTTATCTATTATTATCTATTATTTCCGGAATCTTGTAGTGTAATTAATACGTTTTTTCCGGTTATACATTTCATTATTTACCGTCGGCAGTCTTATTGTTGCGCATTTACATAAATATTTGCAACTTTGTTTACACAGCCATCCGTCGCGTGATCTATATATTCTTATCGGGTACGCTCGCTGTTGTTTGTTTACTACGTAGTCGGTCGTCAGATTTATGTGCGTTAAGTCGCATTTTGTAGTGTTTCGACGACAATAATGGTTCTTCATAATCTCTGTTTTGTTTTGTGCATTATTATTTTCAGCAAGTGACCACAAGTTTGAACCTTACGACAGTGTCGTGTATGTCTTTCAAACATGGCATCGTGACTCTATCCAGCACCCACGGAGTTCAAGGTATGTTTTTGTTTCAGTCGAACTACATGTAACATGACTTTGTGTTGGATGAATGCTTTGTTGTGAACTTTATGTTACATTGTTCACACATTGTGCTCCTCTTATACTTATCATGTGTATCAACTGCGGATAAAATAGTCCGAAAATCAATACCAAGACTATAGTCTTTGCTTATTTTGAGTGGCTGAAATTGTCCGAAAAACAGTACCAAGATTATGGTCTTTGCTCATTTTCGAGCCCATAAAATTGTTAAAAATCAGTACTAAGATTATAGTCTTTGCTCATTTTCAAGCCCATAAAATTGTCGAACATCAGTACTAAGACTATATATAGTCTTTGCTCATTTTCGAGTCCATAAAATTATCGAAAATCAGTACCAAGACTATATTTTTTGCTTATTTTCTACGTCCGAAATTGGCCGAAAGATAGTACCAAGCCAAGTCTTTGCTCGTTGTAATGGGTTCGATCCCCGGTCGGGGCGGTACATTTAAATGGATTTTTCAGTACTTAGAAGTAATTCTAAGTACGAAAATTCCGAAAAATGTACATAATAACTTCAATTTACGATTTTTTTTTTCGGCAAAAATTTTGACAATCTCTCCTCTAAACTTTGATCTTACCCCGGGCGAGTCAGAGGTTGGGCCATCCAAACCCAATCCATTATGCGTGCACACGTCTGATCCTCAGACCGTCTGCACGCAGACTGTGCCTCTTTCCCGATTTTCGTAGCCATCAACCCGCGAGCGGTGGCGCCCTCGATTGATGGTGGGGGCTGTGGCGATTTTTGGAACTACTTTTATTCTTGTGCCCCGTTGGACTTAGAATATTTTCGAAGCCACGAATATTTACGAGGCCGACCGATGACGATAAATTCTTTTTGAAAAGTTTTTTCCGGCGCTGGGATTCGAACCCAGAACTTCAGGTTGCGAAGCAGCCAACTTCTCCGCTCGACCACCGAGCTATTCTACTTAAGTCAGTTTTAAACTTCTATAAACACACTTAATGTAAGCAAAGACTATAGTCTTGGTACTATTTTTCGGCCAATTTCGCACGGTGAAAATGAAGATTAAAAGTCTTGGTACTATTTTTCGGGCAATTTCGGAGGCAAAATAAGATATGTTGATAAACATGATAAGTATAAGAGGAGTACGTGTGAACGATGTACTACTATATAACAAAGCATTCATCCAACACGAAGTCATGATACATGAAATTCAGTATTTGTGAATGTTCATAAAGCCAATCCTTACACGCAAATTTCGATTAGTCATAAAAACCAATAATCAGTGGACCGACCATAGACAGAGGGAATAAGGTGCAACTTTATTCCCGCAGTGGGAAAGGGTCATAAAACCCATAATCCGTTGGACCGACTATACACAGGGAATAAAATACTACTTTATTCCCGCAGTGAGAACGAGTCATAAAACCCATAATCCGTTGGACCGACTATACACCGGGAATAAAATACTACTTTATTCCCGCAGTGAGAACGAGTCATAAAACCCATAATCCGTTGGACCGACTATACACAGGGAATAAAATACCACTTTACTCCCGCGGTGAGGATAAACTATAAAACCCATGTTCCGATGGACCGACTATATACGGGGAATAAAGTGACTACTTTACTCCCGCCTCGGTTTGGTTGCTCCGACATGAACATAACCAAGAAACAAAAATCAAGCTACAAAGTGCAAAGAAAACATGAAAGAATCTGAAGAANAGCAGCAGTATATGCAAGGAAAAAAAAAATCAAGCTACAAAGGGCAAAGAAAACAGGAAAGGATGTGAAGAATTGGATATTTAATGTTAAAGAAAGGAAGAACGGGCTACAACAGAATATCCCACAGCTACAAATTGTCAAAGACCGCACCACAGGTATACATATAAACACTACAATAATGGTGTGCACGATACCATATAAAGCAGCAGTATATGCAATGTATTAATAGAAATAAAGCCAATACCTTGAGAGACTGCTGCAGGAGCCCACATGCTTGGAGATGCTTTCTAAATTTCCCTGGCATCTTAAAGATCTCCACAGAGTTCAAGGAGGCTGCTACTACATATACATGGATGATTCTCAAACATACAACATTACAACATACATTATAACATATTGTATTTAAAGAAATAAATTGTTAGTACAATACCTTATGAGACTGCTGCAGTTGCCCACATGCTTGGAGATGCTTTCTAAATTTCCCTGGCATCTTGAAGATCTCCACAGATTTCAAGGAGGCTGCAACTACATATACATGGATGATTCTAAATAAACAACATTACAACATACATTGTAACATAATATATTTAAAGAAATAAATTGTTAGTACAATACCTTAGCAGACTGCTGCAGAGGCCCACATGCTTAGAGAAGCTTTCCAACTGTCCTCCCATCTTGAAATTGTCCATAGATTTCAAGGAGACTGCAACTATGCATCAATGATTCTAAAGCAAGCAACATTATGACATACATAAAACGTTGGACTTTAAAACAATACCACAGGCTTTGCTCTGAATACCTTGCAGCCACAAGATGATACTCCAATTCAGTGCATCCTGCAACATGAAAATAGTCTTAACAAAAATTTTTGAAGAGCCAGCATCAAACAAAGCAAGGAAATTGAATGTGTTATGGGTGTTAGCTGATAGAGACATTTTTTTATACAGTATTTCAAAGTGCTCATGTGATGCACCTTTTCTTCATGTACAATTTCTTCTTGAGGCAATTCTGATAGGCTAATGTGCTGATGGTGCAGAACTGAGGCCATAAATATGATTGAGCTCACTTGACTTTGCCTAGAAAATGCAGTGCTTCCTTGCGTTCCTCAGGACCTCTGATTTCTTCAGTCAAAAAGTCCCATTACTTTTCGAGTTATTCAACTTTAAAGATTGTTGCCATTTTTGCAAATTTTTCAAAGACTATAGTCTTTGGTACATTTTTGCACATTTTCAAAAAAGTT
>JARJDZ010008542.1:0-19724 GCA_030264555.1 Aleochara sp. GC000083 | reverse complement strand
GTTATGGACACTTATGGGCATTACACGAGCATCGACTCCATTTAATCTATGACTTAAGACCTGAATAGTGGTGCATTGTTAATTCAGAATATGATTACTGCGACTATTTACCTGTCGTGCTGATAATTCCATACGTAAAGGCTGGCAACGTACGTCGCCGAATGTAGTAAACATGCTGCAATAGAAGTTGCACAGGTTGAGAACGTATCCATTCCACCCAATTCCACAGTTTGTGTGTTTGTCGTGTGCCGCTCGTGGCCTGCTGCTGCCCCTGCTGGCTGCTGCTGCTGCTCGGTTCTCTGCGGGCTCTTCATCCATTCTGACATTTTCGGCGGTCACGTGCCGCGCACGCTGCGCGCTGATTGGCCGACTGGCAGAGCGCCCGTCTGAATGCACGTTCAACACTGTGCGCTGGTATTCTCCGTCTGCTCAGTGTGAAAATGGCCGACCGTAGCGCCTAGTGTCGTTTCTTTGTTTCGGATTGGAATTTTTTGTGGTTGTGAGCCGTTTCCAAGATGCCGAGCGCCTCGTTCACGGCCTCCAGGTCGTGCGTGCGACGATCCCGGAGGAAGGGTGCGAACAGGATACCGACGCCGTCGAGGACCACCTCCGGTAAGTGGAGCAGCGCACTGGAATATTCGCTGCACGGCGAGTGTATACACAATACACGGGCAACCATCGAGACGGACGACGGCTCATATGCGAACGGAACATTGCCCGAAATGTGAATCTGTGCGTAGTTTCGAGGATGCGCTGGCCTGTACAGTTACGGGGCCGAATGCGAATGTCGGAGATGATGTCTGTCGAAGTATTGGGGTCGAGCCCAAAATTGTGTATCCTGTATGCGTATCGCAGATGCAATTGCCAGGCAGGAAAGAGTCATGGGACCTGCCTAGTTTTATTTCTCTCACCGGGCTCAGCCTGCATAATATTCCACCTTTTTTAGTTCAGACATGCTTTGACATTTGCTCGTTTTCCAGCAGAACCATGTGAGCCATCGTGTCCAATTCCGAATCAGAACATTCCGGCGCCGCTGGCACCAGGAGGCGGCGGGCCCTCGTCGGCGGTGGCGCCGAGCACGAGCAGTAGCACAGTGCCTGCACACCACTCGCCCTACGACCTCAGACGCAAGTCGCCCTCGCACCATGAAGGAGGACCAAGCACCAGCGCTGCCACCGCCGGCTCCCCGACGTCGCCAGCCACCCCCACAGCGCCCGCACAAGTCTGCTACGCGTCTGCCATGCTGCCTGCGAGGAAGCGTCCGCGACGGACCTGCTCCACTTCGTATGAAAGTACCCAGCCCACCACATCCCTCGTTAGACCCTCGTGCTGACCGTTTCGTTTTAGATTGCACGCCGACTGCGGCGCACTACCTGCAGTACGAGCTTCCCGACGAGGTGCTGCTCACCATCTTCAATTACCTGCTCGAGCTGGACCTGTGCAGGGTTAGTCAAGTGTGCAAGCGCTTCCAGGTGATCGCCAACGACACCGAGATCTGGAAGCGGCTGTATCAGAACGTCTACGAGTACGACATGCCGCTGTTCAATCCGGCGCCGTGTCGGTTCGAGTTCGTTAGTCCGGAGGAGTCGGACCTGGCGAATCCTTGGAAGGAGTCCTTTCGACAGCTGTATCGCGGCATTCACGTCAGACCTGGCTACCAGGAGATGACTTTCAAGGGACGTAATCTGTGTTACTTCAACACCGTACAAGTATGTTCAGTGTCACATGAAAAACGATGATGTCTCTCACGAATTTGTTTGTAGGGTGCTTTGGATTATGCGGATGAACGTAGTGGAAGCAATAGTACGACAGGCTCAGCTGGTTCATGCAATAGCAGTCACACAAGTGAAACGGCCAATCAGGGGGCACTCATTTTCCTCCATGCTGGCACGTACCGTGGAGAATTCCTCGTGATAGATTCAGATATTTCTTTAATTGGTTGGTAACTCTTGTTATAATTGTATTTCATTGAATGAGACTTAAGTTATTTTGAATTGTCATGGAGTCTTCAGTAATTTTTTGATATTTAAATTGACGGTTGCCAATTTTAAGAGTGAAGTTTCAGAATTATAGGGACATTTCTTCTAGCTGAAGTTTATTAGATTTAGGTTATTAGATTAATCAAAGATGAAGTTTTTGATTTGATGTTCTATCAGCTGCAGTGACAATGATGCTAAATGAAGATTGTTATATTTCAGGAGCTGCGCCAGGAAATGTTGCCGAATCTGTAATATTGGAGCGAGAGTCCGAATCAACAGTTATGTTTGTGGAGGGCGCAAAGCAAGCCTATGCCGGACATTTAACACTGAAGTTCTCACCGGATGTCACCTCCACAGTTCCCCATCATAAACATTACTGCTTAGAAGTTGGCGAGAACTGCAGTCCTACAGTGGACCATTGCATTATTAGAAGCACATCAGTTGGTAAGCATTTCTAAACATTTTTAATCTCTTATTGTGATGCACCTGCTAAAAAATCAATTCAAATGCCTTGAAATTACTTAAAGGCTATCGATTTTTGCGGAGTTTTTGAAGTTATCACAAATTTGAAAGTATGATGCCTCTAAGTCTTTTGGCCATGAATAGATGATTTGTTTATTCATGAAATAATAGGCGCAGTAAAGAAATCCATTATTTTTGCAATAGAAGGTTTCAGTCATCTATATCTGGCCTTGAAAAGACCGATCTGGTTATACATGAAAGCGTTTGAAAGAGATTTTGTACTAAAAATAATGTTATGGACAATTTTGTCATTAGTTTACTTGGTTTTATTTGAGCTTGGGTTAATGATTGATACTCCCAATGAAAAAATACATTATATTTTACAGTTTATCTTCTATAAAAGTGAAAACTCAAACCAGGTGTTTGAAAATATGAATAGTGTTAAAGGATCTTATTCTGTAACAGATAATTATTTGCAATTTTGATTTCGTCAATTACGTTTTGGTAAATTCTATGTTAAAGATGCATCACACATGGAAGGCTAATTGTCGAAAATGTTGATAAAGTCATGGACATTTGTCCAGTCAGATCATCAAGTAAACACTGTTTATATTTCCAAAGAGCTAAGGATTATACCAAAAACAGTTTGAATACATTTGAAAAAGCTGGATACCAAAAGTTTGACTAAGGATGTCCTGCAATTTAAAGCAAAAAGCTTTATGAATCGATTTTACATCTGCGAAAATCACTGCTGAATTGCTGCAAAATCGATCCGTTGAAGTGATTAATGACTGATTGACTGATTGACTAAGTAACTGAACAATTAGACTATCTGAAGAAAGCAATTGCGCTATCAAGACAACGCCAGGAGCTCATTTATTCTAGGAGTTTAATTGGGAGTTTTTCTATGCATCTACATTATAGTTCAAACCCATTGTCAACTGTTTAACATCTTTTTTAGAAAATTTGAGAAATGCAAGGGATCAATTATTTGGCAATATGAACCATTGCTTCTGTAAGAGAAATATACATAAAATAGTAACAAGTTATCCAACAAAACGGCGCATATTTGACCTGGATTGGTCAATTTTAACTTTGCCAATTAAGCATTAAATTTCATGCAAAAATAATGGATTACTTTTCATTACCTCTTATTAGGGGGTTCAACCCATAATCATGAATATGATTTCAAAATTTTCAAATGATAGCAATTAACTCAAACATTTTGTAGTCTTGTAGAAATTGTATTGTATGATTTTGAAACAAATTGTTATAACAAATATGTTTCTTGTTAACAGTTGGAGCTGCAGTTTGTGTAAGCGGGGTTAGTGCAAATCCAGTTATAAGACATTGTGACATATCTGACTGTGAAAACGTCGGCCTGTATGTGACCGATTACGCGCAAGGCACCTACGAAGATAACGAAATCAGTCGCAATGCATTGGCCGGAATCTGGGTAAAAAATTACGCCAATCCCATTATGAGACGGAACCACATCCACCATGGGCGAGATGTTGGCATATTCACGTTCGATAACGGCTTGGTAAGCAAACAAATTGCGTCCTGAAGCGTTTTCTTATTCTAATTTCGACCGACTTCAATTGTAGGGTTACTTCGAAGCGAACGATATTCACAACAACCGCATCGCCGGCTTCGAAGTGAAGGCTGGCGCAAATCCTACCGTTGTTCATTGCGAGATCCACCACGGCCAAACGGGCGGCATCTACGTGCATGAAAACGGACTCGGCCAGTTCATCGACAACAAGATACACTCGAACAACTTCGCGGGCGTGTGGATAACGTCGAACAGCAACCCGACGATTCGGCGGAACGAGATTTACAATGGGCATCAAGGTGGTGTGTATATATTTGGTGAGGGACGCGGCCTGATCGAACACAATAACATTTACGGCAACGCGCTGGCGGGCATTCAAATCAGGACTAATAGTGATCCGATCGTACGGCACAATAAGATACATCACGGACAACACGGTGGCATTTACGTGCACGAGAAGGGCCAGGGCTTGATCGAGGAGAACGAAGTGTACGCGAACACGCTGGCCGGCGTTTGGATAACGACGGGCAGCACGCCGGTGCTGCGCCGCAATCGAATACATTCGGGCAAGCAGGTGGGCGTCTACTTCTACGACAACGGGCACGGCAAGCTGGAGGACAATGATATCTTCAATCATTTGTACTCCGGCGTGCAGATTCGCACCGGGAGCAATCCGGTGATACGGGGGAACAAGATATGGGGCGGTCAAAATGGCGGCGTGCTCGTCTATAATGGCGGTCTGGGTCTTCTGGAACAGAACGAAATATTTGATAATGCCATGGCGGGCGTGTGGATCAAGACCGATTCGAATCCGACGCTGAAGCGCAATAAGATCTTCGATGGGCGCGATGGGGGTATCTGTATATTTAATGGCGGCAAGGGTATTCTTGAGGAAAACGACATCTTTCGGAATGCGCAAGCAGGCGTTTTAATCTCCACTCAAAGCCATCCAATTCTGCGACGGAATCGGATATTCGACGGGCTTGCTGCCGGCGTTGAAATCACGAACAACGCCACTGCAACTTTGGAGTTCAATCAAATCTTCAACAATCGCTTCGGCGGTTTATGCCTTGCCAGCGGGGTGCAGCCGATTGTGCGCGGCAATAAGATCTTCAATAATCAAGACGCCGTTGAGAAGGCGGTTACGAATGGTCAATGCCTTTACAAAATCTCTAGCTATACGTCGTTTCCCATGCATGACTTCTATCGCTGCCAGACGTGTAACACAACGGATCGAAATGCGATTTGCGTGAACTGCATCAAAACGTGCCACGCCGGACACGATGTGGAGTTCATCCGACATGATAGGTAAATGCACAATAACAACAATAATTGCATTCAGCCTCTCTAATACGCTTTGCATGCTTTTTGCAGATTTTTCTGTGATTGTGGTGCAGGAACATTAACGAATCAGTGTCAATTGCAAGGAGAGCCAACCCAGGACACCGACACATTGTATGATTCTGCAGCACCAATGGAATCTCATACGCTCATGGTTAATTAGTAACGCAACACCAACAATCAATAAACGAATAGGGACATAGCAAATCCGATCCTGCAGACGCAGGGGCATCAAGAATCAAGTGTTCACCGTAGGAAGAAACTTTGTGATTGTGCGTTTGTGTGTGACTGTGTGTGAGTGTCGTAAACAGAATTTGCAATATTTGAGTGCTTAATTAAAGAACTGAGAAAAAATGATTTAATTGCTCGACTCAGCTCAGTATGTTAGGACGCACGCGGAGTTGGGGAGAAATTATGGTAATCGATAAGGGTTGTTATATTTTCCACAATTGGTGTTGTTGAGAAGCCAAGCCTCAAGAGCCACGAATGCGGTTTGAAGCGGCGAACAAGAGATGTGAACCATAATTTGTTGTTGTTATTATTAAGTTAATTTGTATCGCTTAGCAATATGAATTATTTTATTATGGCTTATTCTACGCATTTCAGCAGCAAACGGGCGAGTCTAAGTGATGTACTATCTATCGTAATAGGTTCTACGGACAATCAATGCAAAAATGCTTCCTAACGTTTCTTTCTTAACTAGCATCCCATTAATGCGCAATATCGAATCGTTTACATACCTGCAGGATGGTCACTTTTGTTGAATTTAATCTATTTTTCGTCTGAAGGAAATTAATTTCTTGTGTGAAACACAAAATTATGTTGGTTGTATTATTGTTTGTTAAAATGTTGTATCTCACGCAGCTAGATGTACTTGATTTTCGTGCACTGTTTTACAAACAGCTTTAATTTTTTATACAAACATTGACATAGTTTTGTGTAATTTTTGGTTTGATGTGCACAGTATCATAACTCGCTGGATTCATTGTCATTCCGTGCAATTTAAAAAAGTATACTGGAATTCAACAGCTAATCGTTAAACTGGTTTTATTTGAATGCAATATCATGGATTTGGATGAGTGATTATTGCTTTTAAATTACAATTAGGAAACATTGTGGCAGTTTGAAGACGGCCAAAAATGGAAGTGAAACTCCTCAATGTTTGATTTGCATGGCACTAACTATTCTAAAACATTGTATAAAACTTGTGGCTATAAACACCATACTTTGGTCATTATTACACTACATTAGGTGATTATTATTAATATAAGGTATGCTTGATTAATTGGACGGAAAATTGAAATCAAATCATTTCGTGTCGTGAATAACATTGATTGAAACATGTGTGATAGAAGTTTAGTGGTGTCTGTTCTCAGTTCAGAAACATTTCATATTTATAATTTAAACGCGATCCACATTATTAATAATTTATAGGAACATTTTCCTGTGTGCATAATACGTGTATTTTTACATATGGTATGAATTAGAATCAGTATTGTTTAAGGCAATCAGAACGGAGGAATGCATGTAATTATTGACCATTAACACAACATATGAATAGATGGTATGCAAAATGCGGTCGCATTTTCTCGTAAAAATGTATTATCACATTGAACACCTGATAGAAACATTAAATCAAATGTACTAATGCAAACGATTAGATACAATGTCCCTCAATTATACCTAATCATGCATATACAGTGAGGAGCCACTCTGGATACAATTCAATTGTAACTCTGAGAAATGAAGGTGCCATATACAAAAAAAGCCTACATTAATACTATTACTAACTAACGCTGTAATTGTTCGTACGTAATAATGAATTTAAATATTTTTGAAAGGAAAGAAACAAAAAAATAGCGCAAACACCTGCAATACTTCTTAAAGGACGTCGATTCTTTTCACGCAATTCCTGAGGAAGCGTATTTCTTGAATATTTTTAGTTATCGATTTAACTACGACTTTCAATTTTGCCTCCATTTGATGAAATGTGACTGACCGAGCGTGTCTTTATTATTGTACTATAAGAAAGCAATAGTCTTGCCTACATAAAGTGCACATTAAAACTTGAAGTATGAAAATATAACACAATAAATACACCAGTAACCAAGCAACTTGAACTTGATTGTGTTTTCATTTGCAATAATGCAGTACGAACTATATAATTGCCTTGTGAATGTGAATGAAAATTGTCCTTTTTATATAATGGAAAATTGGCATCTGCACAATGCTACCACATCGCTATTTTGCATTACTTTCGAAATATCGATGAAATATTCTACACTGCTACCGTTGAGTCAAATATTTTTTGAGAGTATTAAATAGACACATCAAATGTTATATATAAATACCATGAGGATAACATAATAATGTGTACAACTAAATTAAAATACTACACTTTAAGAAGCAACTAGATGTGTGTTTTAAATAAAAAATTAATTATATGATCCATATTGCGACTGATGAATAGTCTACTATAATTAATGATGGTATATATCAAATGTTTGTAAAATATTGTCCTTTTCTATTCATTAAAATGAATTTATTCATAAAAAAATACAGTTATAAATATACACAAATAAGATACAAATAATACTAATTCTAAATTTTAAGTTGTAAGTGATAAGCTCTATACATACACAAGCTACAATACATTATTAATTAAATAAGAAACAAATAGAGTTGTAAACAAAGAATATGATTAAATTATATTTAATGTATGCTATGACGATGAAAAAGGGTAGTTTTAAATTAAGGTTCAAACAGTGGAAAAAAGAAATGTAATGTCAGCCTTGTAGATCAAATCTGGCAAAGTCGTTCAGTAGTTAGCTAGCACCGTATTGTACTGTGTACATTATATGAAATATATGGCTAAATATTTCTTTTTATTTTATTTTATTTTTATTTGGGTTGCTTATTGTTAATAAAGGAATGGATGGAGAGAAACATAATCGAGCATATGTCAGCCCTGCAAATTACCCTTATTCATGCAGTTTGAGAAGAATTTTAATATGATGAAAATTTAGAGAATTTCGAACTGGATCTGATTAGAAAACAAAAAAGGTTTTTAGCCGGTGAATTTAGATGTATTATTAAACGATGTATGGATAGTTTAAGTTTTTAATTTTCTAATCCTGAAAAAAGGAAAAAAATATATTTTTGTTTGGTTTGCATTTCTTGAAAAAAAAAATGATTTAAGTTGCATTGCGTCTCACGTTTGAAAATTTCAGAACTCGATTTGCGTTTAATTTGACTGTAATATTGGTTTTACTTCATTGTATACAAATATCTATTATTTTTGCATCAGAAGAATTTAGTTATCTGTATGTAATTGGCGTTGAATAAGATTGATCGGGTTACACTTGGTGGCATTCGAAAGATGCAAGCAAATTTGCTTGAGCTCGAGTCAAATATAGACATTTGAACGAGAAAATACGTTAAAATATAGTTTTTCATCTATAAAAGTGAAATCTCAAGCCAGGTAGTAAAAAATATGAACAGTATGTATTTAAGTTCTGATTCTTTGACAGATAATTGCAATTTTGATCTTCTTGATTGATTCTTGATCAAAACAAGGGTCCTATAGTAATTACAAGAAGATATAATAGATCTAAAATTATTAGAAACTCCAAAATTCTTCTATTTTGATCCCTACATCTCTAAAGTTTCCCGTAATTTCTTAAGATTATATTCTCGCTTTCTAGTCTCAAAGTTGAAAGTCAAAGGTTTTACAATAATTTCTAGTTTTCAGAACTTCGTCATTCATCGTCGAATGCCTAAGGATTTTTTTCTTCAAGATTACTTCCTAAGTTTCTAAATTGCAAAAGTGGAAATCAAGGATTTTGTTTATTTTTTAGTTTCCTCGACTTCCTGAAAAATTATCCTATTATTGCTTAATGACGAATAATAATTTCCAACTTCTAATATTGTTAGAATTTCCCCAAAGTTTTTCTTTTCTGATCTTGAAGTATTTATTATTCACTATTAAAGTATATGCCGAAGGATTCGAAGGATCTAGATTTTTTGGTGATCCTGAATCTTACAGATAAATATCACATTCTTTAAATTTGTTCGGCCTTCTAAGAAGGATCCTGTAACTTTCTAAGAAGTGATGCGTTGGCTAAATTTATTTATTATCTTTGAAGGAACCATTAAGTTTATTTTCCAGGTTTCTAAATATTTAATTGTAAGGTGGAAATCAAAGATTTTATATTTTTTTAAATTTTCTGAAGTTTCTAAAAAATGATTTCATTGCTTAATTGTTTTCTAACTGTTATACATCTTATAAATACTGTTGAAAATACTCCAAATTTCCTCTTTTCTGAGCTTGGAAATTTATTAAAGCCTGAATATTATTCATTATTAGAAAAATAATAGGATTAATAGATTAGGAACAATACGATTTTTTGTTATTGAATGTCTACGAATTTCTTCCATTAAGATTTTTAGGAGATTGAATAAAAAGATCTTATACAAATCAACTATGTAGTTTTTAATAATTTGTTCAACTTTCTAAACTAGAATCTTGTAGTTTAGAAAGAAATTATGGACTTTAAAATATTGAAATTTTATATTATCCTTGAATAACCAAAAGTTGTTCCTTTTTGGTCTCTGAAGATGAAACATTTGATATAATTTATTATCGTAGAAAGATATTTAAAAAAATTATTTCTGGATATTTGAGGGTCAACTTACAATTAGTAACTAAGAATCATGTAAAAAATTATGCACTCCAATTGTCAGATATTGGTATTATCTTAGTAGAATCCAAATTCTTCTTTTCTATCTTGTTAAAGATGTAACACGAACTGGAAGACTAATTGTCGAAAATCTTGACAAAATGATAGATATTCTCGAGTTAGTCTTAAGATCATGTAAGCATTGTTTTTATTGCATAAGAGCTGAAGATTGCATAAAAAAGTTTGGCAACATTTGATAACAGCTGGATACCAAAACAAGTTCGATCATAGATGCTAAACAACTTATCGCGAAAAATAACTGCTACTTTTTATAACATCGATATAATTTGGAGTGGATTTATGATAAAATGAAGATCCGAGAAACGGTCATGGTCGAATAGGGATGAGCAATTAAAAATTGTGTATAAATGTTATCCATAAAAATTGCAGAATTTGAGACACTCGGAGGATTCAAAAGATCCTGCGTTAACAGATGTTAACTTGCAAAATAAATACAATATGTTAGTTTTGATACAAATTGTTGTTAAATTTGTGAAAATTTTATTACACAATAATTACATATAAAAAAACGGCGATGACCTAACATTAATTTTGAATATTCAAACAAGCAATACCACATAATTTGAAGGGAAATTAAAGCGACTTGTTTCATGCAGAAAACAAAACTACTTTTTCTTTGCTCCAGGATGAGCGTGACTTGATCCCGTCTTCCCTGGCATTGGCAACTGTTCGATCTCATAGCTTGAAGTGCTCGATGAAGACACAGCCACAATTTCATACATTTCAACAACCTCTTCGCCTTCTTCTTCGCCCTCTTCTTCGGCGCACAACTTCCTGCAGTAGTCCTCCAATTCAGCAAGCATTCTGCGCCATTCTTGCGTGTTACGAATAGCAGCCTCCAGTTCCGGTGGAATGTAATGATCTCTTGGATAATCATCAATAGTGCAATCCCGACATTTGGAGCACCAAGTCATCGGTTTGTCTTTAAAGTATTGCGTCATCTCCTTATCAACGCGTCGTGAATCGGCCAAATACTTGGACCAATTCTTTAAGAGGAATTGCAATATGGCGCTATGCTTGCTGGCAGTATCCTGTAGAATAACACAGCGGAACTTCTCCAAACATCTCGCGTACATTTCGATATTGGAGCCGAATTCACGCAACCAGGAGACGTACAAGCACCAATCGACATAGCTGGATGTACCCGGAGGATGGAAGTCGGGTTCCTCTTCTTCCTCGGGAGCTTCCATGATCGATTCCTCCTCGGAAGCCGGACGTAATACCTCCTTTTCGGGCATCTCTTCCTCGGCTATTTCCTCCTCGAAAATTGATACTTCCTCGTATCTTTCCTCCTCTTCGAAGAAGCCAATGATACTTTCCTGTTCGGCTTCAGCTATACCCAGGAGTTCCTCTTCTTCGACCGGAAGCTCCTCGACCTTGGCCTCTTCAACAATACTCTCTTCTTCGACATGCTCCATAATTTCCTCTTCCTCTTCAATTTCATAGAGCATCTCTTGAAGTTCTTCGATTGCAACCTCAATTTCTTCCTCCTCTTCTTCAATTTCGTATCCAGTTGGGAATTCGTAAATTGATAACGGAATGAGAGTAGCTTCTTCTTCATAAATCGTCTCAATTTCAGTTTCAGCTAAAAAAATTAAAAATAACAACATAAATAAATCCATTAGCTGTGGATATCTTACATTCATATTCAAAATCGAACATTTTGAATATCACATGTTTGTCTTCCAATGAAGTCACAGAAACTTTATCAAACAAGAGAGTTTGTTTATATGGCTGTAGCTTGATGTCAATTAAAACGGCAAGTTTGTCACAAATCTTCTTCAGCTCCATTTTAACGTATTTGTTGCTAGATCGCACTTTTCGGAATTCCATGTACCTGAACAATTTCGCTGACACCTGCAACTGTCGATAATTAAGGATGTAATCACGTAGGGCGCTAACATAGTGCCGAAATGTCGAAGATGATGTGATGCTTTGATTGTCGAGCCATTCTTCACACGCTCGCGCTGTTCTGCATTTGCGTTTTGGTCTTCGTTTGCATCTTCTTTGCAGTTTCCAGAGATTGAGTGGTTGCGGTTGAGGGAAACGAAGTTCTTTCACCAACCGGCACATATTGATGACGCGTTCGGGATACAGGATGTAGCCATATCGCTCCAGAGTATGTTCCGCATGGCTCATGCGTGGCATTGCAATCCTTTCAATTCGTTGGGAGCATCCTTTCTCGTAGCGTCCACATTTGACTCGGCTGTAAGGTGATTTCTGCAATGGTTTTGGATTCTTCAGAAGGATACATTGCTTACCGTTTGGGCTTGCGTGGTTTGCGTTTTCGTTCGGTGCAGCGACAAACTGGTTTGCATTCTGAGACTTTTCGATGGCGGACTATCTCCCGGATACTTGGAGTTCGGCATTCTGAAAGTTAGCAGTTTAGATGCATGTGGGAATTGGGTTAAAGGATGGATTACCATCATTGATTGGGATCGGCATTATTTCCCGTTAATGCGGTAGTTATATTGTTTAATTTGGTCATTTATTCACAAAGATTTAACGCGGTTGACAATTTTGACAATCTAATTTGTAATTTGTAGATTTGATTTTGGCTTATCTATCAATTTCAATGACAGTTTCGAAAATTGGTTTTGTTCTATAATTGCTAAGTTTTTTGGTAAAGTTAATATATTGAGAGTTGCTTTTTATGATCTTCTGTCTTGGGAAAAAGGGTGAAGGAGTAGAGAATGTGTTAAATAATGTTATAATCTTAAAAATGAAAATCGATCATTTTATAATATTTTTTAAATAATACCCGAACTTAAGGGAACTATAGGTTTAAGAATAAATAATGGACAAGTGTTTGACGATTTTTGTATTATGCTGGAAGAACCCAATGTTCTTCTTTTATATCCTCTGAAATTTTCAAAGTCTCAATATATTTTTTTTATTGAAGTAGAAGAAATTTTCTTGTCTAATGTGAAGAATTCTTTTCCCATTAAGATTATTTTTAAGTTTCTTTTGAGTAGAGATTGAGAAAAGATTGTACAATATTTTTAGTTCCCTCAACTTCTTTAAGGATGAACCTGTACCTAAGAAGAAACAGAGTCCAAATCATTACATTATTGTATTATCGTGAAAGTATTCCAAAGTTTTTTTCTAAACTTGAATCCTGTTTGAATAGTATTCGTTTTCAAAGTAGGTACATTTTTCTTAATGAATGCTTAGGAAATTCTTTCATAAAGATTTTTTCTTTAAATTTGTTCAACTTTCTAAGAAGGATCCCGTAACTTACGAACAAGTGCATTTTAAGTTCGTTAGATTTATTTATTATCCTTGAAGGACAACTTAAGATTATTTTTTGAGGTAAATATCAAAGATGAAAATTAATGATTACATTATTTTTTTAATTTTCTCAAGTTTTTGAAGAATGATTCTCTTGCTTAAGGATGAATAATAGTCTCCCAATTGTTACATTTTTGTATTATCCTGAAAATACTCCAGTTCTTCTTTTCTGTCCTTGGAAATTTATTAAAGTCTAAATATTTTTTATAGAAGAATAATTGATGTTTTCTCATCGAATGTCTAAGGATCTCTTACATCAAGATTTTTTCGATCTTTAAATATTTTCTCAAAGATCTTAAACAAATCAAACAATATTTTAAAAGTCTCTAAACAAGGATCATGGAACTTGATAAAAAATGTTGATTTTAAATGGTTAGAATTTTGTATTATCCTAGAATAACCCAAAGTGTTTCATTTCTCATCTCAGAAGTTCATCTTTCGTTTTTGAGTATTCTTTTCATAAAGATTTATTGCTGGCTGTTTGAGGAACAATTATGTTTGAGGAAGAATTATGCAATTTAAAATTTATGCACTCACTCATTCACTCACTCACTCACTGCAATTGTCAGATTTTGATATTTTCGTGGAAAAATACAAATTCTTCTTTTCGGTATTCAAAATATTTTTTTCTTGGTTTTATAGCGTTACTAAATTATAAATATTGAAATCATTTAACATTGTTTTAATTAATAAACTGGTGAAACAATATTAATTTAGCTTAAGAAGAAATAAGTAAGAAGTAGTAAGATTTTTGCTTTATCCTGAATAGTCCAGAATTCTTCATTTTTTAAGTCTGTGAAACTGTTTTATTTTTGTTTTTAATTTAATATTTGGCCACGTTATAGAAGATCCTTTATCCATCATCAAATGAGATAATTAAAAGTTTTTCCTTTAAAATTAACAAAACGGCATTTGAAAAGAAACTTGTATTTAAAAAATTCCAGAATTTCTGTAATCAATACAATTTTTTACTTAATTTTAATTTATATTTACTATCAATCTTGGACACTCCTCTTTTTGCCAAGAGTGGTATTTGAACAAATTGTATTCGCAAATATGTTTTCATCAGATAAATTTATCCTTTGTAAATTTGTTGATAATTACCACCAAACTTATTATAATAAAGCTTTATTTATGCAACTTTGTTGACTATCCATTGATAAAAAAGTACCTCAAGTGTGAATTTCCCATTTACCTTATTTGTTCAAAACTTTTTGTAGTCCTTGCATAATAACAACTATAGAATCTTTGGAAAGCATTAAAACTCATATTATTTTCTTATTTCATTTTTATTTAAATGTATGCAACTTTAATTAAAACTATCTAAAGGACTATTAATTTGTCTAATTAACATTAACTTCGCTGTTAATCCAAAATACCCAAAGAATCAAAATATGGCATCAACTGCCTGACACAATCCTTATATCCCTCATGCGAATAAATAAACTCCCTGAAAGAATTAGGATCTTCATCAGTTTTACTTAAATTCTCAAAATTCGCATCTTTCCTTGGAGGAGCCTTCACCAACGGTGTCACAGTTGCCAAGGCAACAATCCCATAAAAAGCCCTCTCTTCAAAATCCCTCTGCAATTCCTTCCGACTTGGTACATTCTTCAGAGGATACTTCAACTGAACAAAATTCCGAATCAATTCGCTATAATAATAATCCAAAACCATGCCCAAATCATTACGAACATTACGTTGCCAACTTGTGGCATGGAAGTAATGCAAATCCAAAGCAGGTGACGTGAATTTAACAAGTTGGAAATCAATTAATTTCGTATTCAACAAATTTCCTTTCTTATCATGTAAGAAGAGCATATTATTTGCCCACATATCTCCATGATTGAGTACCGAAAATTCCCCCGGGATTCTTTTGGCTGCTTTTAACCCACGATGGATTGCTTCATCCTTCAACGCTTCTAATTTTTCGCCGTACTTCCTACATTCTTCCATAGAAATGCACGTTTTTGATAAGGATTTGAAGCCGTCTCTCATCCATTTGGTCGATACCTTGCTGTCACTGAATAATCCTTTCGTGAAACGACCCAAATTATTTTCATTCGCCAGAACGACGGATGCTGAATGTAATTCCGCCAATGTTTTCAGAACACCTTTGGTGTGTTCCATGTCGAATCCAATCGTACGATCCATCATTTCGTAACCGAGAGGTTGAAGATCTTGTAAAATTAATGCGAAATCGGGTTTTTCGGTTGCTAAATAACATTCACTGCTGATGCTATGTTTGAGGATTCGCTCCAATTTGGGGAAGACTTCAAGAAACATTTGTATTTCGGTCTTGAAGAAATCCAACTCTATGGTCCAATCTTCGACTAAAGATCCTCGTACTTGTGTTTTGACAATTACTGGCACTTTTTCTGGATCTTTTCTACAAGGAAAAAAAATTTCCGAACGTGACTCTTAAATTTTACAAAAAAGTTCCTTCTGAAAAACTTACCCAGGAAATTTGAATTCAATGAATACTCTTTTGATATTGCTGGTATAACTATCACCAGTTGCAACTACAGGTTTTTCCTCAAAACCAATTAAACTAGGCGATTGGCTATTTTTCGGAAAGATTTTCTTTAAAACTTTTTCAAATGCTGATTTTTTAAACGACTGGTTGTTATCCATTTTGTGATACTTTTTTGTAAACGTTTCTGTACTTTTAGATCAATGAAATATTCACTTTCTGCTCAGAACTTTAAATAGGTAATACTCGCATTTTCTTGATGGACATCGCTGAGAAGAAAATGATTTAATTCATATGAATTTTTTATGTTATTATGAGGATAAAGTAACATACGACATATTAATGGGTGATAAGAGTTAATTATAAGGATGAGGTTAGTTATGTAAGAACGAATTGATTGGATAATAAATAAAAATAATATAATTACAGTGCTTTTATTACATTGTATACGGTGATTTGTTAATAATTGCTTATTTGCATAATTTGCTTCAAATTTGCAAATCATGAAACAGTTAAAATAATTACAAGGTTTATGTCGGTTTTTGACAATTTTTGCATACTTGTTGCAAACATAGGAAGTTAGAACAGAAAAGTAAGAAAAATATACTTACTTACAATTTGTAGATGTAAGAATATTAAAAGTTGGACAAACTTTATTTATTTAAAAACATTACTTCAGGATAATAAATTACGATATAATTGATTAATTTGGTTTTGTATAATTATTATGTTCTTTTAGTTTATTTCGCGATTCTTGGGGAAGCTAGAAAGTATTAAAAATATGATATTTTTTATTTTATAAAGTTTTACATCGTATGAATTATTGGCTACACCATTTCTAATAAACTCAAAGATTAGAATAATAAATTATTATTAAGTGAGCACATGTTTTTCACTTTGAAATAATTGTAATTCAGATAAAAGTGACTTTTTTAATTCAATTCACAGATTTGAAATTCATTTGATTCTTTCTCAATTTCATTTAAAAAACTGAATGACATTTCTTCTTTTCTGAAATTTAATTGATGCTTTGTGAATTCTAGAAAAAGCGTAGAATACTTTTGTAAAACTTGATGTGATTTTTATACTGTTTCATTGTTTTTGCACTGAAATGCTACATTACAAAATTTATATGGTAACAAAATATTACAGATTTTATTGTTAGTTTTGATGATTCTCCTAAGAACGCAAGAAAATTACAACAATAGTTATAATTATCGTCCATCATTGAATTCAATTGCTGACACGGTGTAATGCTAAGGATTATGCATAAATAATGGTTACAAAAAACTTGTTCACATGCAATTTTATATCGAGCGTTTAAAATGGATTTCTTTTATTTTCTAATTATGTGATTTTTTATTAAAAACATTTCCCTCCATTTTCATGTGGCTGTTTCTAAATTGATGTTAAAACTTTTAAGTCATAAAAAAATATAGGAAGATTATTTTCGATAAATTTTGATGTGAATGTAGGCAACTTAATAAGCAATATATTATTCATCATATTGTTACATAACTCCATAACAAATTCCAAATATTTTTGCGTCTCTTATATTGTAACAATCTTATGTATTATTTCTAAAAATACATGGTTTAAACTAAAATATTTACTAAAGAAAATATGTGGTAATTTTATAACACTTTTATGGAAGAGTATTAAAATGGTAAATTAATGTGTTATTGAGGATAATTTCAGGAAACAATTCCACTTTTTCCATAAATTTATTGAATAGTCTACATTTTCTTTAATTATCCATTATACCAATTAAACTTCATGAAATATGTACCACACTCTAAATTTTTTACTTAAATAAATTCTAGTTTCGTAATATCCCAAAGATCATCTTTCTGTCTTTTCATCCTTGTAGTTTTCCAGTATTTCTTCACTAGCATTAAAATATGTCTTTCATATGAACCTGATGAGTCATTGAAATCTTCCTGAAATAATTGGATACATTTCAATTAATAAATAAATAAGTAATGAAATTTAAATAAAAACTGACATACCTGTATAATTATCAATCTAAACAAAGACGTGCTTTGGTCTTGGATCGTCGATTGCAATTTCTTGCATTTACACCAGATTCAGCGCAAAGTAGAATTACAACTACGTAGATGGCAAGTTGCAAACATTTGTAGATATTCATAATTGCAATTTGTAGTTTAAACTGTAGCAACCTTACAAGTGAAGACAATGTGTCATACTGATTGTGCTTGCAATTTTTCCTCCATTATTTATCAAATATGAAACTGTGGAATAATCCAATTACATGTCAAATTGGTTTTAAGGTATAATTAGGGTTTTGGCATGAAATTGTAAATAGTATTTATGAGCGAATAACAAGGTGAATCATTGGGCAAATTAGTATGATATCAAATTAATTATATGGTTTTATATTTGAGGCAAACAGTAGGTAAATGAATTGTAATAGAGATTTGTTGTTTTCCAAATATTTTTGAATAGTATATAAAATCTAGAATAATAAATGGTCTTATAATGACGACAAAAGCAATAGAAATAGTTAGCACATTTTTTCTATTGTGTGATTTCTCGTATGATATTTTTATCAAGTTGATACCTGTTAATGTAATAATAACTGACAGGTATAATGATTGTGTTTTATTAGCTTTAAAGCCTTTGAGGTCTAAATAGCCTTTATCGCATATTTTAGATTTTTTTCAAAAAATGTTTGTAATGCATGCATAATATTAGTAGATTATATTATAATTGTGATATATGAGTTTATAAAAGAATTTCGCACTCATGTGATAAACGACCTTTTATCTTACCGAATAAAAAGTTGCTATAAACCAGAAAATCCAAAATTGTTATAACAATTTCTAATATGACATGCCAAATGTCAAAGTAAATCTTGGCACTTTTTGGTCATGTTTGAAACCTTTAGTAAACAGCACTTTCTTTTGTGAGATTTCATCCATTTTAGACTTGAGTAAAATAAAAGATATTCATTTCTCCCACTTGTGGAATAAAGTAGATACATCACTTATTAGATAATATTCAAGTTTAGTCACTAGTAATACTCATAGTAAATAGGATAAAAAATATTTTATTTAAATTTAGAAACATAAACTGAACGTATGAAAAAATCCATTATCAAAATTGAATTCTTCTAGCGATAACTTTTCATATAAATTGTTGCACCATGTTTAATTATTCAGCCAGTCCAAAGTTATTAGTCTTATTTATTTTCGCCCTTAATAGATAATTAACACTTTGAGACGATTTACCCGTTGAAATGATGGAAGAAAATTCAAAGGTTTATCTTCTGAAATATGTTATTTAACTTACGATTCCATTCTTGTTTTTTCTCCACAAAAAGTGCAACGTAACATATTTTTTATATCTGTATCAAATTTAAAAACCTGTAATTTAAATATGATCTTAATTAATCGAACAGCAGAAAATTAATGTCCTTCAAAAATCTGTATATGATTTATTAAATCATTAATTTCATACCTGATTAACTATTAGATAAGTATATAAAAATATCATTTTTTATAATTTAGGATACAATACTTGAACGTTATGACAGTTATAAATAATCCAGAAAACTGCATTTAAAATCTCCAATCACGTCTACGTGAATTCCTGTTTTTAACGTTATCATTAAAACCAAGTTTATTCAGATCGCTTCCCGTTTCCTCTTCATTCCATTCGTTCGATTCCTGATTGTTATAGTTCACAGCGAGATCATTGAGATATTGGTTCCATTCTTCATCAGCTCCATCATTGAGAGCTTTACGAGTTTCTTGAGGTTCTCCCAGAAGAAAACCATTGAAATTCAACTAACAATAAAATAGAAACAGACCCATAAGAATTTATATACAAGAGATTATCAC
>JARJDZ010008540.1:0-12067 GCA_030264555.1 Aleochara sp. GC000083 | reverse complement strand
CTGAGAACACCGCGTGAACGTGGCCTGCGTTAGTATTAGAGAGAGGTACTGCGTAGCGTAACTGAGTGAATACGTTTAAACGTGTGTGTGGGTATCCGACTGCGACGTACAAATACAGAAATCAAAAATGATGCGTTTAGGAGAAATTGAAACTATCGCGAGAAAGCTTAAAGTGGCATCAGCACAATCAATTAAGATACTGCATAAGATGATATTTGGAGTTGAAGGAGATCGAAAGAATCGCGAGCGTCTGCGAAATTTTGACGGGTTTGTACTCGAGCCCAACTCACAAGAATACAGGGATAAGGTTGAGGAAATGAGAAGTAGAACTGAGAGAGAGTTGGTGGTCGCGGGAGATTTACTTGGCCTTAATTATGAGGGCAACAGCGAAGAAATTGCGACACGTATCATAGAGTATTTGCGAAATATAACACCACTTCATAGAGAAGACGAAGAAAGCGAAAATGAGCAAGAGGAGGTCGAAAATGTCGAGAAAGATGACCTTTATTCGGAATATGGGGGAGACAGTGAAACATTATCAGTAACAGCACCACGTAATGAAGTCAAATTTGCATTGACACTTCGAGACATAGAAGACTCAATCAGAACGTTCAATGGCGAAGACGGGTACTGTGTGGAAACATGGATAAACGACTTCGAGCAAATGGCAGAAGTCATGCAACTGAATGACATGCAAAAATTAATAGCGGCAAAAAAGAGTTTAGGAGGAGTTGCAAAAATGGTAATATACAGCGAAAGAAAAGTAAGTACCTGGAAAGTCCTAAAATCAATATTGATCTCCGAATTCCAAGAACAAGTATGTAGCGCAGACGTACATCGCATGCTAAGCAAAAGAAAAATCGGAGCCCAGGAGTCCGCACAAGAATACATTATCAAGATGAAGGAAATAGCAACAAAAGGGAACGTTGATACAAAATCGTTGATGCAGTACATAATTGACGGTATCTGTGATGAGATGAGAGATAAAATGTTACTGAACGGTGCCAAAAATATGAGAGAACTCAAAGAAAAGCTGATAATGTTCGAACAAGTGAAGAAGAGCGAGAGACAGAAAACATCATATCAGAGGAAGAATACATACAATAGACCCAAAGGTGTTGAAAAAGACGATAAGAGATTCGAAAAACCACAACGATACAATACACATGAACCTATATTTTCCAAATTCAACAGGACACACGCCGAAAATACCATAAGATGTTATAATTGTGGAAGATTTGGACATAGGGCAGCCGAATGTGAAGATAGAGCAAAAGGTACAAAATGTTTTAAATGCCTCAAGTTTGGGCATATTGCTAGCGACTGCGTAGGAGATCAGAGAGCCGGAGAAATTAATACAGTCGCAGCCACTGAAGAAAATTATTTGAAAAAGATAATCATTGCGGGAGTAGAACTAGCAGCACTGCTTGATACCAGTAGTGCCATCAGCATCATGAGCTGGAGCTCTTATCAGAAGATTGGTAGTCCATCAATGAATAGCACCACAAAAAGACTTTGGGGCTTTGGGGATAAACAAGTCCGACCAATAGGTGAGATGAACTGCGATATACAGGTGGGAGATAAAACCTATAACACTACCGCATATGTTGTGACTGCAAATATGTCCAGTGACATGATTATTGGTCGAGAACTATTGAACAAGATGGTAATGAAAATAATTAACGGAGTAGTCCAAATTGAAGATGCTACAGGTAATGATAACAGTAATGATGATAAAGCAGAGGTTTTGAGGATAAATGTTGAAGAAGATGAAATAATAGATGTTGGAGCAGAGTGCTCAAGGAAGACTAAAGAAGAGGTTATCAGAATGGCTAAAGAGTACAAGCCGGTTAAAGAAAAGGAATCTGAGATCAACATGAAAATAATAACAACAAGTGATGAACCAATTTTCTGTAGCCCACGAAGACTAAATGCGAAGGAGAAAAAGATTGTCGAAGACCAAGTTGAAGAGTGGATCAAGAAAGACATCGTAGAGCCTACAACATCAGATTTTTCGAGTCCGGTAGTACTTACCAAGAAAAAGGATGGATCCTATCGACTGTGTATAGATTATAGAAGAATCAATAAAGTTATTATAAAAGACAAATATCCCATACCAATAATTGAAGACGTTATTGATGGGCTCAGTGACGCAAAAATATTCACAACGCTAGACTTAAAAAACGGATTTTTCCACGTGCGAGTGGACAAAGAGAGCAGAAAATACACTACCTTCGTTACTCAGTCAGGACAATACTGCTTTAAGCGAATGCCATTTGGGCTATGTAACTCGCCACCAGTATTCCAAAAATACATCAACGCGATATTCAGAGAACTTATAAAGAACGAAGTTGTTCTACTCTACATGGATGATATAATCATACCCGCAATGACGGAGGAGGAAGAGAGCATTCGGTTGAAAACTGTATTGAAAACGTGTCAAGAGTATGGTCTAGAGCTAAACTGGAAGAAATGCAAATTCATGCAAAGAAGAATCGAGTTCCTAGGATATATAGTCGAGGACGGGAAAATAAATCCGAGTGAGTCAAAAACAAAAGCAGTCATGAATTTTCCTGAGCCTACAGGTGTAAAGCAAATTCAGAGTTTTTTGGGCCTAACCGGATATTTTCGGAAGTTTATTGAAAATTATTCGCGGATAGCTAAGCCACTGTCAGACTTATTGAGAAAAGACGAGAAGTTCAGATTTGGTCAAGAAGAAATAGTGGCGTTTGAGGAGTTAAAGAAAAGTCTTTGTAACAAACCAATATTACGCATCTTCAAACAGGAGCTGGAGACAGAGCTCCATACCGACGCATCCGCAGAAGGTCTGGGAGCAATTTTGCTTCAAATTTGCCCAGAAGATGGCCTATTACACCCAATTTATTATTGGAGTAAAAAAACGTCAGAACAAGAGAGCAGATACACGAGTTATGAACTTGAACTATATGCTATTATTGGAGCGATTAGAAAATTTCGCGTTTACCTGCTAGATAAGAGATTTAAAATAGTCACAGATTGTAATGCCGTGGTCGCAACGGTGAAGAAGAGGGATATTAACAGACGAGTTGCTAGATGGGTTCTAGAACTAGAAGATTTTGAATACTACATAGAACATCGACCAGGAACCAAAATGCGACATGTTGATGCGCTCAGCAGATGTCCAATCATGGTCATTGAGGAAAGACTACAGGATAAATGGAAAAAAGCTCAAGATGATGATGAAATCATAAAATCGCTAAAGCATGCGTTAAAAGAGAAAGAATTCGATAGCTACACATTAAAGCATGATGTCCTATATAAAGTGAAAGATGGAAAAGAACTAGTTGTTGTACCCGAAGGTATGGAAACAGAATTAATAAAGAAAATACACGAAAAGGGACACATAAGCACGAGAAAAACAATTCAGGTACTAAACGACGAGTTTTTTATTAGTAATTTAAATAAAAAAGTAGAAAGAGTAATTGTATGCTGTTTAAAATGTATTTTGGTTGAGAAGAAAGCGGGAAAGAAGGAAGGTTTCATGCATGTAATTCCTAAAGGTGATACTCCATTACAAGTAATGCATGTAGATCACCTAGGACCGTTGGAGAGTACCAGCAAGAGGTATGCTCACATATTTGCCATGGTGGATGCATTCACGAAGTTTTCATGGCTCTACCCGACAAAGACGACAGCAGCATCCGAGGTTATCCAAAAATTGAGGCAACATCAAGCAGTATTTGGCAATCCAGCGATGATTGTGTCAGATCGGGGATCGGCCTTCACATCCAAAGAGTTCGAAGAGTATTGTGAGTCCGAGAAAATAAGACACAATCTTATCACAACAGGCCTACCTAGGGCCAACGGCCAGGTCGAAAGACTGAATCGCACGATCATTCCCATACTCGGAAAATTATCAATAGAGAAACCGGGAGAATGGTACAAATATGTAGAAAAAGTGCAACGGGTTGTTAACTCAACCATTAATCGGTCAATTGGAAGAACGCCGTTCGAACTCCTGNTAACACCACCGGCCCACCCAGGGCCAACCGGCAGGTCGAAAGACCGAATCGCACGATCAATCCCCATCCCGGAAAAATATCCAAAGGGAAACCGGGAGAAAGGTACAAATAAGTAAAAAAAGTGCAACGGGTTGTTAACCCAACCACTAATCGGTCAATTCGAAGAACGCCGTTCGAACCCCTGGGTGGGGTAAAAACGAGGACGCTTGAGGACATACAAATTAAAACTCTCTTGGACGAAGCAGCAATGGAAGAGCTTGCGGACGAAAGGCAGAAGCTGAGGGACGAGGCCAAAGAGAAAATCATAGAAATTCAGGAAGAAAACAAACGGACTTATAATAAGCGAAGAAAAGCAGCGANGAAGCAGCAATGGAAGAGTTTGCGGAAGAAAGGCAGAAGCTGAGGGACGAGGCCAAAGAGAAAATCAGAGAAATTCAGGAAGAAAACGAACGGACTTATAATAAGGGAAGAAAAGCAGCGACCAACGACAAAATTAATGATTTAGTCGCAATTAAAAGAATCCAAAACGTTGCAGGAGCCAAATTGAAAGCGAAATACATGGGGCCATATGTTATCCACAAGGTAAAACCCAATGATATCTACTAAGTAATACGAAAGGGAGACCATGAAGGTCCGAAGAAAACCACGTCATGTGCCGAATATATTAAGAAATGGCACAATCAATTATTTGAGGACAAATAATTCCAGGATGGCCGAGTTGTNAGCAGGAGCCAAATTGAAAGCGAAATACATGGGGCCATATGTTATCCACAAGGTAAAACCCAATGATACCTACGAAGTAATACGAAAGGGAGACCATGAAGGTCCGAAGAAAACCACGTCATGTGCCGAATACATTAAGAAATGGCACAATCAATTATTTGAGGACAAATAATTCCAGGATGGCCGAGTTGTAGGAGAGAGGGACTGAGGGAGAAGGGATTGCGCCCTACCAGCACCCCAACCAGGTGTAGAAGTCAGTTGGAATCGAGTCGCCGTGAAGTAAAGACGAAAATTGTGCAGTTTTTTCTATAGTTTTTAGTTATTAAAGTTTTTAAGACATCAGTGTATTTCCCTCATTTCCCACCTTCACCCCTACAATAGGATGTGTACAGAAAAGACAGTACAAACATAAACATTTTAAGATTGAGTGCCTATAAAAATTTAGATTCGTTTCTAAAAAAAGTATATAGCACTACGCATAATTCCTAATAAAATTTCGCACATTAATAAAATACGACCGATCTGAATAAAAATATCCATATATCCCAGTATAGACTCGAACAGATATAAAACAAGTAGTATAGTGCAAGTGAATAACGCACTAGATACCGGAAGTGCGAGAGGGATGAAAAATGGGATAAGGAATGTGTATTTTCTGAACTGCAAACATCAAATACCGATGTAGACGACATTGCGCGGAATGCATCGCGAATGATAAAAAGCATTATGTTGTTTGCTCGGTGCTCCTGTTTACTTACTTGCTTCCTATATTATTTTATGTATATTGAACTATTTTCCTGCTTTCCATTGCTCTCTCCTATTTCAATTTAAATCTATCCTGCACAAGAATTGATATTAAAATGGAAGTATTTTGTTATTCAAACGTTTTATCATCACATAGGAAAATAAATAATATTGTTTTCCTTGCCGTAATGACAGTACGTTGAAATAACGTTTTCAATTTCTGTGACAAATAATGGGGTCTTTATGGTCTACCTACCATGTTTCCTAATATGATCTTTTTAATTTAATTATATATGTATACATATATATAATATAATTTTATTTTGTAAACATTTGGAAATAACCAAAAAGTAAATGTATGTTATTGAATCAAATAATCAAGTATTTATTGAACACGTTACTAGTGATCAAAATTGAAAATTATCGACATGTCGAATAAGTAACATACTTTATCGTATTATCTAGTATTTCCTATGCTTGTTTTTAATGACTAAAATTGAATGATTACTAACTTTTCAAATATTTAAGATTTGCAAAAAATGGTCATAATGTTCCAGCTGAAAGGAAATTAGTTAATTAGTTAATTAGTTAATTGTAACATATATATAGATGAAAAATTATATAAAAAATTGTGGAAACATTATTGGATTTTGTTGCACCTTAGAACATTATAAACACTTTTCTCCAGCAAGATTAAATGTCGTATATTACACATGTGCCAAATGCAATAACAAACTCGTGAAATTTGTTTATGACTCATTTAAAACTTTGCATTTATCACAATTTAATCTGCTATTATTTTACAATGAAAAAATGAATATCCTTTATTTTGCTGAAGGCAAAAATCTATGACAACTTAGAAAATAAGCTGCTGGTTACTCAAGTTTGCGAACGTTTGCGAAATGATATTATGAACTTATAAAATTTGTTTAACAATCGCTTACAATTCTCGCACTTTTTATATAATCTTCTATATTTAAGATCATTATCATAATCTGTATTATTGATGTCACTGAATATCAATTACTATTCATTATTTATTGAACTAAATTAAAATATCAAAATAATAACCAATACTAATTTTAACAGCGCGGAAAATTTACGCTTATTGAATATTGTTATTTGATTTGTGAAAAATCAATATTAAATATAATTAGTTAAACTGAATGTATTGAAGCGTTTTATCAATTTGGTTTCCAATTACCGAATCTGTAAAATAGACCAATTTGAAGTTGTCATGTAATTTGACCATGCTTATATCATTTTACTCGAAATAAATATTATTTCATGACAATTGAATAATTTTCGTATTCAATTAAATTGGAAATAAATATTTCCTAAAATTTCTCTAAACAGAGAAATTGTGATGAGAATGCTAAATTCTATTGTTCTACTAAAATTATTTCCAATTTCTCTTTTTGCTTTATTTTTTTATTTGCCTTTACGTTTATATTGTTTATTTCCTCTATCTCATCATAATAAAGAATATGAATTTATTTTCAAGGTATCTTACATATGAATGATTTTTGGGAAATATAATTAGTTATAATTAGTTATATAAATAAACTATTTGTTCACCAAAATTCCATTTGAAAATTACAACCAGGAAATTGAAGCGACGAATTGAGTTACAAAGTTAATATCATTTAATTTACGGTAAACTCTAATTACTCGTAAAATGCTCCCAGCATGTGCGATTTTCATTAAAATTTGGCGTTACATAATTATATAATTATAAGTACGTTCATAAAGTTTCCCCGAATTTATCGCGAAGCGCAAATGAACAGCGAGCGGAGAAATGGTGGGATAATGAGAAATAATATCAAATTTCGGCGTCCTCTAATTAGGACGCATCTACTTGTGAATGCAATCGAGGACTTGGAGTTGCTCTTGAGTTCGTTCTGGCTGTTCGAGAGTAGATAATAGTTGAGGCCGTTCGGTTGGTTGTTGCAGTTGAATTAGTCCGAATAATGCTCAATAGCCGGAAAGTAAGTAATGATGTCAGGCCTTAATTTCCGGATGTGTGGCAACATTGCTGAGGACTTATGCAATTTGAATTTACATCCGGAATTATATTACGGTATGAATGTTAGTTTTCCAGTGCATGCTAGGACAACTGATGAATTTTGAGTGGTTACCCTGTCTAATGGAATGTTGTTTATTTAAAATGCAATTTGATGAAGCATTAATTAACATATAGTTAATTATGATTTTAATTAAACACATCTGACAATAATTATTGCTGCAAGTGGATAAGCATAGAGAGTAATTATTATACTTAATGACACTTTGTTAAGAAAAATGAACGATATTGTGCATAAGGGACAGTTAAAAGTATAAACGTGTGACAGATTTAAATATATATACAAATAATTTAAACAGATAGATTTTATTGATTTCATTTTATTTCTTCCCGAAAGTATAAGATACAATTCACTTATGTAAAATAAATTTAAATGAGTAATACTTAATATTAAAAACAATTAACTATATTTCAGAATAATCAATCGTAATTCAGAAGAGTTTAAATGCAAATCAAAATGGTACCACTCTTTGTTAAATAATAGTTCTGTTTTTAGATAGGTGTATTATTTGGAGATAATATAAGAATATTGACATTATTAATGCAGGAATAATTATCACTAGGTTTATAAAAGTTAGCTAAAATTTTGCATTATAATTTTAAACACATGTAATATTTTCTGAATTTCAAATGATTATTTATGAAATACATTTCATGGATCGGAAAAACATTTATAAAATAATGAATTAAAAGTGATTTTTTCTGGATCATAATTCACAGATTTTAAATTCATTAAAGAATCTCTCATTGTCATTTAATAAAACTTATTCCATTTCTTTTTTTAGAAAATTGCTAAGGGTTATATAGCTAAAAAAATATATTTCATCTATGTGTTTCATAAGGGAGAAATGTAAAATTTTAGCAATTTCAGTGGTAAATATTAGTATTGTATACATCTGCAAGATTAAATAAATATTACCGTCCTTTAAAAATCCATAATTATATGTAAATAATTAGCTGCAAGTCAAATATTTATTATAACCTTAAATAAACTTACCAAATGTATACAAGGACAATACAAACAATTATTCAGATGATCTCAGGGGTCTCATAATAAATTATTAATTCCCCTTGAAAATTAATTGACAGTTGGCTATTTCCCTTTCAAGTAAAATATATTCAAATCCTTAGTTTGAGAGTAAACAGAAATTATTTAACAATAAACGAAGAAAATTCAAACAATTACACCGCATGAAAATTATCTTGAAGTTATTTCTCGCAACAGCATTAATTAAGACCCCGTACAAAACCCTTGCAAAATTTTCGCAATTCTAATTAATATTTCACATGACGTAGAGCACTTGTCAAGGAAATGTTGAGTTGTCGCATTCAGTTAAATTTACTGTGCGTAATGCGCTTATAATAAACGAAATTTATATTCTCCGACATTATTATGTAATCGCAAATGGAACGCGACTTGCTTTTGATTAATTCATCATTTCCGATCCGCGCACAATGGTTTCGAATCCGTCTTCTGCCTTCTACCAAAAAGCCAGCGGGCGTAATTGGCTTTGCACTTCAAAACACTCTTCTCTGAAACGAAGAGAAGAACTGGAAGAGAGCATAACGAATTCTGAATGTAAGACGTTTCATGGATTCTTTTTTTTAAGGAAAAAAGCTTCAAAAAATATGTTTAGAAATAGAGTCCACTGCATTTTATGTGTCAACTTCAAAAAATTCTAAAAATTATCAACTTTTATTGAATTATGTTTGTTGTTACACTTAGTATAAATTATATTATAACGCTTGAAACAAATTTCATTAGTAATTTTATGGTACGCCACTGATTGTTTACTTGTTACCATGGATACATGATAAAAACATTATCCGATATGCACACCACGTGTACCTAACCCAGTAGCGTAACATAAAATTAATGGCACGCTGAAAATTTTTAAAATTATATGAAAAAAATTGCAACACTCGGTAGCAAATTGAACCTTGTTAGCCATCCGTGGAAAACGGGATGAAAATGCGGCAATCTTATTAAATCTAATCCGTCCTCGCTTGGATTAGTCGCATTTTAAGCAGTGGTCCTTGCAGCCTCCGCCACGAAGGTGGAGGATTTTTCAAATTTGCACATTTGCAACTTTTCCCAGACACATCCGGCCGTAAACACATCCGTTCCGGTCATTATCATACGCTGAAACTTTCAGATGTATGCGAGCGCCATCTTGCATGAAGATAGCGCACATTCGCACACGTCGCACGCGAAATGGCCGACAACAACGCAAGGCCGTGTTGATATGCCGGTATTATATGACAGTATGTAACATGTGTTTTATAACTATTTCGCAGTTATCATCCGTGCACCAGTTGTTTGCCCCCATACAAAACGTGCCAAAAGTTTTAGAACCCTGAACTTTCGCTGCAAGCCGCAATAGTTTGCTGCTTGTTGGCTGTCATATTAGAGGTGTTGGTGTAAGGATTCATGCGCGAGCATGACTGAAGGTTTCGGTTTAGTTGGGATAATTTTGTTGAAGCAGACTGAAAAGTATGCGGCTCTTTGTAGGATTTGTAGTCGTTGATGGCGCATGTGGGGGATGTGTAGAAAAGTGTCAAAGCGGCAACACCGCACGCGGCGTTGTGTAATCTACGAAATGTTAGTGGCCATTTTCACAAGATACGTTTATAGATATAGCCAATGTCGTATACACATTTCCGGTTTTATATAAACTCATCTTTACGAATAATATAGTTTAAAATTATATTAACCAATGAGGGTAATGTCAAATAATTAACTAATAAAAACTTGAATTGAAAAATAGCACAATTATTCAAAAAATTATTCTTTTCCTTAGGCATTCTATTTTAAAAAGACACTGGAAAGGAGTATATCAACAAGTATGTCATCAAATTTTAGTGAACTATTGTATCATCGTGCAGCCCATAGCGTGAACGAATAGTGCAGAACAGATAAGATGCGATAACCTCGACGAACAGACTCGTATAACGTTATAGTTTATCGAGATGGCGCCACATTCGCCGAGGGCAGCGCCATCAAGAATGAACCGGTTGCTTCGCCGAAAAAGTGTCACCATACGACTCGCATTTTTACGATCTTTTCGGCTGGCGGGCAGTTGCTATCGATTTTCGCACCACCCACTGCGAAAAACAACACAAAACCGGAAGCGGACGGAACTGCACTTCGTCGCCGCCTTCGTCGGTGGCATGACACGGTTTTTCGTCAACATGCACTCCAGCGTAAACACGTTTTGGCCTTTTGTGCGATATTGCAATCGAAGTGCATTCTGCAGAACCGGAAGGTGTAAGACTGAGAGGGCGTTTATCCAAACATAAACAGGCGTATAAATTATCCTCGCACCTTTCTTGACAATTTGCCATTTTTACGTAAATACGTCGTTACGTGCGCTCGTAACGACTTTGTGTGGGCGATAACGTACACGGAAATGGCATTTCCATCATCTTGATGGGTTTAAACATTTATTGTATCACACGGGCGAAACCGGAAAAATGGATATGTTACAGATAAATATATGTTAGTCATGTTGATTAAATAATTGAAGATTTTTTAAATTATTATAAAAAAACATAATCCAATAAAACATGGAAGCAGTCAATTTAGTTACAATTAGGCAATTTAAGTTTGTGTATTTGGGGTACTTTGTGCCTATTGTAATTTATTGTTTATTTCGGTGTAATTTTTTGGAAAAAACTGGCACTTTTCTATTGAATCCTTTATTTATATCCCTCAATGCCTCAAAAAGAATGATACTAAGATACATGATATATGAACACGTTTCATTAATCGTAGATTCTATTCTATTTGTTTCAAATCATGGTTTGGAAATGATTATCAATTAATTTAAAACTTTCACTACTCTATTATATTCAAAATTTTATGATAGATTTTCTGGGTTTAATATTTTAAGTTAGTAATTATTTTGGTGGAAATAAAAATGGTATGAACAATACTACTAATTTAAACCACCTAGTAACATGATATTATTACTATTTTCATGACCTGAATTGAAGCAAAACCAATATGATTTTTGGTATATTTATAGATATTAATCTTTAATTTTGTACTTACTCATAGGAAAGAAGGACAAGAATTAATTGTTGTATTTGTCTGATGGAAATATATCAAAAAATTGCAATATCAGATTGGTTTATTTACATTACATGCTTGGAAAACAATTGAATAAAATAACCTAAAAAACATCAAAATTAAGTTACTTGTTATATAAGCTAGATTTACTGGTGATTTCATTTTATTTTATTTCGCCCAATTTTTACCCTTTATTATTTCGTTATTAACAAGCGTTTTTAATAATGGACATAATTTTTGTTATTGATAATTTTTATTCTGGTATTATTTCCTTTGCAATAAAATCATAAATAGGTAAAATTTAAAGAATATAGTGAAATAATTGGTTTAAGGCTCTAGAGTACCCAGTTACGCAAACTAAATCCGCTATAGGGGCGCTAGCAGTACTCATTCACGAAAATATTTGAAACCCAGCCCACTGATGGATGGTTGGGACCATCGAGA
>JARJDZ010008533.1:0-20301 GCA_030264555.1 Aleochara sp. GC000083 | reverse complement strand
GAACATATCAATCATTGAGTATTGAGTGATTCCCCCATTTCACTTCATTCCTTCTTTCCTTCCGTCCTTCCTTCCTACCATTCGTTCTTCCATCCTGGTTTCTCCTCGTTTCTTTTTCCCCTTTTTCAGGAAGTTAAGAGTCTTCAACCCTTTCACCTGAACGAATTACTTGAAATATTTTTGTTTGCTTACGATGGCACTAATTACAAACACTGGCGCTCTTGTTTACGCCATTGCTCGCGCTTGCATTTTTAAATCAATAAGCATTTGCGTGCGGACCGCAGGAAACGGCTCGCTCTTTAAGTGCTTCGTTGCAATGCAAGAAAAATGAACGATAAATTTTTAATTAACCTAATATACACGTACGTCAATCTGCGGTGACATCGTCCTCGTTTCGTGCGGTTTCTGTAATCAGATTAAAGGGCTGCAAAATGCGATTAAAATTTAAAAATAAACAAATTTGAAAAACTTAAATAACTTGCGAAATAAAATAGTGTAAATAATAGTGTAAAATGTAGTTAGAATATTTAAACAATGAGTTAAATTTTAAGGATAATAACGTAAATACTTCCAGAAAAAAATCATAAAAAATGAAGTTTCAATGTTATTAGTTTTAGGTAAACCTCCCCTTAAGAACCTTAAGAGGTGGTAATTCTTAAGGGGAGTACTCAAAATGGGAAGTATCATTTTACGTTTATTACTCTAAAAATCCCCCATATTTACAAAGACTATGATGAAATCGTTGATGATACAATAAATACGCTGAAGATGCGAAATTATTGATACAATTCGTTACTGATATGATATCTACAATTCATCCACCGCACAAAGAACCCTCATTATTTGCATGTATGTATGTGTTGATGTACTTTTCGCAAGAAATGCGTGGTGGAAATTCGCACACATTGATGACTTTCGTACCGCACACAACCAGCACAAAATGGCGCTCATTTTGCGATTGTTATGATGCCTCCGGATGGCGCGTGCATCCCCGCAGCGAAATCGTCCCGAAAATCACGAGGGAACCGTGCGCGTTGTTATTTACTCGGTCGGCATCATTCGGAAAGGGAAAATTTTTGTCATTAGCCCCGACAGAAACGATTGTTCCTTTTTATTCCGCACGAAGTAATCCGCCTCTTGCGGCGTCATTAAGTGTTTTTACCGAAGGCCCGTCTAGCATTGATGCAGCCTCCACATTCACATTCTTTTTTTTTTTCGTTGTTCCTTCGTGGGCTTTCTAAGTGATTCTATTAATGTGCGGCATGATTTTGCACTCGCGCCGCCATCTTTCAAGCACTGCTAATTACAGATGCGTCCAATTGGAAGTGACCATCGTAAGACCCACCAGCAGGGGTATAAGGATCGTGTTGGCTGTGGGTCGTTCGTGACGACTTCGAACTGTAACAACAAAGAAATTTTATTGTCTAGAAAAACCAAGGAAAGTAATGAATAATTGGAGGTTACCCAGAAGGAGTGCTTCACGCATATCCCGGATGGGAAGATTCTTGATGACTGACTCCTTGTCTCCTGTCCAGAGCAACGGGGATAGGGAGGCTACACATTTGACCCGCATTGACCCTCCACGAAAGTGTCGATTGGAGAGGACAAAATGGAGACCTAATGTTGTCGTTATCAATCCGTGACGATGATGGAAGGCTGGGTAATGCAAAAGGGAGTCTTCACTGATAACCTGGAACAACAATTGTAATGAAACCCATAACCTATAACCTATAATTTAATAACAACTTATAACAACAGTGAACATTATGAAATGTAAGAGATCCATGAAATTCTGTATTGTGTATGCAACTTAAATACCTGATCATCATTTATGTACCAATGAAGTATTGATGCTGGATGACTTTTCCCCGAGGTGCAGTTCAAATTGATCTCTTCCCCGATTTGATATTGAAGCTGGACTCCACTTATTGTCGGGTCTTCTTTAGGTAGTGCTACAAATCCACAAAAAACACACATTTTCAACGAGAAATCATCTTCTAATATCATCTTCGAGGATACACACTGAAATAATACTTTAATACTTCATTTTTTGTTTGTATCGACTGCGAGAAGTTCAATCACAACATTGGAATCAACTCCAACTATATGCAACTATGTCAACACGATGTACAAGTGGTTGCCTATAATTGACGTGTTAATTTATAATATTGCTATTTAAATTTGATGCTTGTATTATCATGTACCATGAATGAAAATTGTTCCCTCAACGTTTTCGCATGTCGTTTACACTCCAAGTCGACTTGAAAACGACTCCGTAAAGAAAAACAACGAAAAATGGCTGCCAATTAATAACCTCCCCGAGGGCTTCTTGCAAGAATGTTATCATGCATCTGATATATGCCCGGCTGGCATTACACATAATGTACAAGATACTTATCCATCCAAGTCGGACATAAAACATTTTTTATTATTTCTTCTCGCATGCCAGCGATAAAGCCCCGGAAGGAAAACAATGCCGACTTCCGGGCCGGCCATATTTGCTTCGTGGCGGGCAACTTGCAACTCAATTCATCGCTCGAGAAGTGCACGAAGCAAACATGAACTTTAGGACTTAATTGACGCACAACCGACTATAAAAATGGCCTGATAACAATAACTGTTGTCATAGTAATGTGCAATTTATGAATGTCATCTTGTTGGCGGCCATTTTACCCACTAAAAAGTCCAAATTACACAACTACTTTCTTGCATTTTGCAAAATTGTATAACAAATGTAGCATTAAAGTATTACTTCAAATGACCACAAGATGTCACTTACAGACGACTTCCATGCGAGCTTCGCTCTGAGCGGATGCAAACGAGGGTGCTTCCGCTGAAACCTCACAGCGATACATACCACTCGTCTTCAGGCTAATTGACTTCAGGACGACCTTCCGACTGTCCGACAATTTCATCTGCGAACAGGAGGATAATGCGCTGTTTTATCCGCCATCAGACATATTTCGCAAGGGTGTTATGTCTTCGGTTACGGGTAGCAACACTTCGGAGGGTGATTGTTGTACGCAATGGACTTACATCAATATGTACACCCTCGACTTTGTGGCTGTTGGCTTGCGGCCGATCCTTGGGGACGAACCGGTAGAACTCTTCGTTCTCCTTGTACCATTTCACAGCGTAGAGCGTGTCGTTGCCGAGATCGTAATCGCATTGTAGTTGCGCCAATTCTCCAGGTCTGCGATATTGCGGCAGATTCACGCGCACCCATCGCAAACCATTCGACGTCGACGATGGCATCGAGCTGGCCGAAGCTGAAAGCATTGTAATAAATTGCCACCGCTGTCAATGCCCACCCACAATCGCCACAACCGCACATTTTTGCACATTAACACCGAAATCTGCATTGATTCATCAAAGAGATTCCTAAATTAAGTACAAATTAACCGCAATTATTTGCAATAGTCAAATGTCAAACAAAACATATGATTTCCAAACATGTAACTATAGGCAACCAAAGCGACAATGTGTACATGGTAGCCTATAGTTTGATGATGTTAATTTCTTCAACTGGGGGCTAATTACCTTCTGGTATCAATGCATCGTTGTTTGTTGGTACAAGAGGGCCAAATTAACGTAATTCAACGTCAATCATTAGTTATGTATGGGCGTGCGGGCAGCACAAAAGCAATTAAATGTGGATTAACAATGGATTAATGGCTGCGGCCCGTGTATCAATGATAGATTTGTAGCAATTGTGTAATCAATAGTAAATTAACTGGTACAAGCGATGCCGAATCGAAATCGAATTAGAATCGTGATCGTGAAGAATGGAAAAATGACAGATGTGATTCGCCAATCGAATCGATACAAATGCAATCATTGGAAGGACTCACCGCAAAAGTATCTCCAGACGTGGATGTACACAAAGTACATCCACAGCATGTTGCTTCGAGTTATCCGTATTGACGATGGCATTCTGCGACGGGTTAGATGGAGGCGGCGTTGCGAATCCGCGGAATGCGCGCAATTAACATCCGGACAATCGGCACATTAATTAAAGACATCTTCGGGCACGAAATTTAATATCGCCTAAAACAAACAAAACAAAACGTAATGAAAATCCCGTATTCATTTCGCGACTTCGCGAGTTTACATCATCAAATTACATCCCAAATGAGTTTCCGCTTAAAGCATCCAATTAATATCATGAAGTCCTACAACTTCGTGGAATTCTTAACGCACCTCAAGTTAATTACAGGTAATTGATATTTCGAATACGTCATCAGTTATGCAACACGTTATCCATCCATCACATAATTATCAATCAAATGATTACACTTTGATTGGAAAGTTTTTCGAGGAGAAAGTTTGCTACCGTTGTTACCGCGATGTAAAACGAGTTGCGAACTTTGACCGCGCGTAATTCAAACTCTTGGAGGCGGCGTTGGCGGTGGTGCATCGGCGACGACGACCGGCACATAACTAAATTCCATTCGAATCGCGCGTTTCGCACGCTTCCATTCGTTTGGTTCGGTTTCTCGGAGTCGGAGGCGGCAGGCGCATTGAACTCCTGGTGCGCTTGCGTTGGCGGCTGCCGCCTCCAGCTGCCCGCTTATACCGCCATCATCATCATCTGTGTGTGTAGTGCACTCGGTGGCGGCCGTCGTACTCGACGTTATTTACATTTCGCTCGATTACTTCCACCTCGTTCAGCCGTTTTTTTTTGTAGCCAGCCGCCCCCCTTGAACATGCTTTACACCACGTCCAATACATAATAAACGCGCGTTGTTATGATTTGTTATTGTCGCGCTCGTTATTATCCTTGAATGTTGTTATTTCAGGCCGGCGACTTGCCGCCCCCGACGGCGACGACGTCCAGGTGAGTGCACACGGTCGTGCGCGCACGGAGAGGGCGCGATAATTGCATTAATATTTAAGGCCATTATTATTTAAAAGGGTGAGCTGACAGGATTTCATAAATATTGAAATGCATAATGTAAATTACGACCTAGTTTCACTATGGATGACAACAATTTTGGCGTTCGGACAGAAATTTCGGCGCTAAATACGTTTCTGATGTTGAATTGATGTTGTTTTATAGAAATTATGGTAAATTTGTCAATATATGGTAATTATTACCATGGAACCTGATATTCTACAATGCTAACAATGCAATAACAAATATAGTTTTAAATGTTGACAATAAACTAAAAATTATGTTCAATTTACATATTTTGTTGTTAATCCTTTGAAATTTGAAATTCTGTCAGTCAAATGTGAAAGTTCTTTTATTAAAGTTCACAATTTTCACTGTTAAATACCATAAAATATTGAATTGGTGTTTCAACTTTTAACTGATGTTAAATTTGCGAATTTAAGTTGTCAATATAAATTAATTATTACCATGGAAACTGATATCCTTCAATGACAACAATTCAATAACAAAAATATAATATATATATTTGGAAATTATCCTGTATATATGTTAATTCTTGATAATAAACCATAATAAAAAATTAATGAAGTCTTGAATTAATCCAAAAAATTAGCAATCCGAAAAAAAACGTTAGCAAACTTTTTCCCATACAATCAGCAATGTTGAAAGCCACCAAAGAGCAAAAGATAATTACGAAAGCGACAAAATTTACGTTGATAAAAAGCGATCATTGAGCGCACCTAATGCTGAAGAAATCACAGCCGCCTCCAACCACACGGGGCTGTTTGCCACTCGCCACATCCAGTGACAGCAGCCACAAGCCATGGAGAAGGCGTCAATATCGTAAATTGCACGGCTAATATCCACGAGCAGGGCGCATTTTTGACATCTCACTTAATTGAAAAATTCCAACGACATTCCCGGCCGCCTGCCATCAACAACAGCGCGAAGCACGAGCTCTTCCTTGCCGCCTCCACGAATGGAATGCATAGATTATGCGCGCCCTAGGTGCGCTCATTTCATTACACACAATGCGAAACTGTTTCTTTCGCTGGCAGCGCGCTGGGAGGCGGCGAAACGTAATGATGCGTGCTCAATATAACGGATAAGCTCCGGTCCGGATGGCGTTGAGGAGGGCGGCACTTTGCTCCATTATTTCCATTACACGCGCCCCGCCGAAAAGTAAAGTTTGCTCGTTTAGAAAAGTTGCTAGAACAAAGAATGGTAATTGAAGAACAGAAGCCAAACCAAACCAAACCAAACCTGAGGTGGCAAGAATGCAAACACCAAGTGGATACAATCCTGGCGGGTTGCGAATGCACCAATTTGTTGCTGGCTCAAGATTTTCGGAAGCAATATGGTCGAAGATGAGACATGGGTAGATTGACGAGTCGTTGATGAGGATGGTGCAAATGAGCACGTTTGGAATTTGCCTACGGTGATGGTACATTACCCATGGCGTTGGGTTGGATGATATATTGGCGTTGGACCGGAAAAAGTTTCCGGGTTTGTTTGCCATGGGAGTCGGGCATTGTATCCGTATCCAGAATTATGGTGCAAATGGTACAGATACACTGAGGTGCGATCTTTCTTCGTTACTGTGTTGTTCGTCCTCAAAAGTTTTCCATTTCCATTTACTGTCGTTATGGTCCTCAGCATCCAATACTCCAGGTTTTCCTCTCTTGAGTCTCGCGTCCGATGTTTGCACATCTGAAAAGGAAATAATTTTGTAAATATGATTTAATGCCATAGTTTTGCTATTCATTTCTATTTCAAGTCTTCAATGACAACAAACAAATGCATACTTCTAGAAACTTCTAGAACATTGAAACAACAACTAGAAGCTTCTGGAACGTTCCAGAATGCTATTGACTAGAACTACTTTTAAAAGATAACACTTTGAAACTCGTGCATGATCAAACCATCAGATTTCAATCACGACACACAAAAAATAATTACAAAGAGCTGTGATCGTGAACGCTACCTGTCCATAAATAATGTGCACACATTGAATTTTTTCCGTGAGCCATTCCCCATCCACATTAACAAGTTTTTACAGAATCAATTAGTAATCAATCACTGTCAAACAACTCTTAGCCAGCGCTGTAATTGTTATTCCCATGCATGCATGTGAATAATTACAATATTCCCTGACCACCAAACTTTAATCAACACGAAAACCTACATGGTGTTTATCCAGCCCCACAAAAAACAACAACAAATATCGGATGACTTTACTCACCTAAATTTCTTCAGAGTTATTCTTCAGCCAGGCATATTTCTTAAGCTATTTATAAACCTGAGACGCCATCTCCTAAATACTTCCAGCTTGAGGACGGTGCGACTCTTAAAATCCATTTTGCAAATCCGAATTGTTGACACAAATGTATACAACGCGCGGAATTACATTCGTTATGTCAAGTCAATCAAATCCAGCTCCACAAGCAGTCACCACCAGCAACGACGAAAGCAATTGAAGCATCATTTCGAGCACTCCACGTGGCTCGGTGCACGCAACGGGTTTCAAGTATCACTCCTGCGCTATCACTTCATCAGCATTCATCCGAGTCCGCGGTCTTAATTACAACTGAAGCGGATTTTCTTCGCCCTCGTGCGATTATAATTGCTAATATTTCAGTGATGGCGTTACGCGGGCACGGCTGGCGAATTAATCAAGTAATCTGTGCGCGATAAATGCATTGTCTGGACAAATTGTTGATGTTTTTGCTCGGGAACGCAGCGCGCGTAATTGCGTTGCGTGGCAAATTGGAGTTTGCTGGCGAAGGATTTATTGATGTGCCATGAATAGAGAGTATTCATTAAAGCAGTATTAACGACGTGCTGGTGTCAATTTTTGCACGCTGTGTATTATTCTTCTGCCGGCGTTATTCGTGCGCCAATTAATATTCTAATGTGTCTTCTTAATTTGCCCGCCATTGTCGCTTAATTATGGCCGGAATGAAGCTTGTAGCGTTTATGGACAGCGATTTTATCAGTTCTACAAGTTAAATGGAAAAATTAAATAAATTACAGGTCATTTCAACAGGGTAGTCATTTGAGTGGATGAAGAGACGTCAGCCATTCAAAGTTTGTGAATTTTTTGCATTAATTTGTTGTTGTTTACCCTTATATTGCTTCCTGGTTGAACAATTGATAACCAATTGATGAAATAGCGTCTTTGTCATATTATCATGAACAAAACGGATTCCTCGACTGTTGATACTCTGTTTCTGCCTAGAATCCTTCTTATGATGTCTTCCTAAATCCCCAATCCCTAAAAAACAATAGATTAGGTGATTACCCATGATTTAACTATCAAAAAACTCACCGCATTCAAATGCCAACTTCAACTCAACGAAGATCATTAACGTCGTCCCTGGCATTAACATTAACGTCATTCGGAGGGGCCCCATCCACCATTGTCACGATTCCAATCAAGCAGCCGATGGCAATTACCCATCCAATTTGCCACCATCTATAAAAACAGCCAAAATCAATATGTTATCATGTCAGACACGAAGCGGCAAACATTAAACAGAATGCAATTCGACAACTGCACTGCTAAACTATTAAATGCATGCGACATGCGAGCGAAATGCTCAGCAGGAATCAAGCGAGAAGTTAATTATTAATGATGCGGCCATTATTTATTCATTACCATTGCGTCTCGTCCCATCTGCCTCCCTCAAATCCATCAATGCCTTCCAAAGACTGCTCCTCCTCGTCCTCGTTTGTCGGAGTCATTACAGCCGCATTTGATGCATGCACGGTGAATATGGCTTAATTTTTGCCTCGACGAACGTCGACGATGTTCCATATCGGCGCTGTGCATTTAAAACACACGTCATTTCGTTTTGTGCCCCTTTTCGCAGCCTCCATGCTTGCGCCCGGTGTGAATGAGCACATCATGAACATATGATATTATCGTCACTAATGAGGCGTCCATTCATTCGTGGCTGGTGCTGCATGGCGCACATAATGCAGGCGAAAATCCGTGGCCCCATTCCGTACTTCTGTGTGCTCGGGGCTCCTTCTCGGTCTGCGGCAGCGCTGGCGACACGAGGTGACGTGCAAAATGCATGAGCAATGTGCCCTCATCTGCAAGCCGTTGAAAAGTTGATGGAAACACAGTACAAAACAAGATGTGCATTCATGCATCTGATATTATAACACCTTTTTTCACCCACGTTGTAAACGATAGCTTGTTGCTGGCGTTTGTTTGGCCCCACCGAATTTGTTTGTATTCACAGACGCCACTCGCATGCTGCATGAAATATGCAAGCGAATTATTGTACGATCGCTTGTGCCCAAGAAAAAACGCTCACCTTCAATGCTACAGGCCCCACACGAGACGAAAATGCGTAGGGGAAGACGCTTCCGACGAAATTATTTACACCACTCTGGTTGGGGTATTGAAGTGAGACGGCCGTTATAAATGGGGCTCAACGTTTATTTCCTTCTTCCAAACCCAAAATTAATATTTCAGCACAAAATATATGGGGAACACATCCTGCAAAATGTAAACAATAAGTAAATTTCAAAGTAGGTTTCGCACTGAATTGATACACAGGACAAACGGTCTTCTATTCGAGTAAAATTGAAATTATTTTTAATTTATGGACATCACTATAGGCAACCTATCATGCACTAATCATTTATAATCAGATTTGGAATCCTTACTTAATTATAATTTTAAAGTATGATAAAATTAAACCATGAATATCAAGATACCTAAAAATAGCAACAATTATAATTAGACAGATGTTTAATAATTAAATCACAATGATTGTTGTGTTGTGTTGTCAGAAATAACCTAACATACCACATCCTCATCAATTTTCCAAAATTATGTGCAACTCATTGTAAAAATCATTAATTACATAACATACCACGAAATTATAAGCATATTCATGACATTTATCAGTATTACGTAAATGAATAGTCATTCTCTCTAGGATCATTCTCATATGTGCAATGTGGGTATTCGGTTATGGCTCATTGATATGGAAAGTGGACTTTCCCTATGAAGAAAAGCTAATTGGTCATGTCAAAGGCTTCAGGCGTCGTTTCTACCAGCACAGTCCAGATCATCGTGGAGTACCAGATAAGGTAACATTCTTTCTCAATTATCTAAACTGTAGCACTGCAATTTCAGTTACTATTTTCATTACATTACAGCCAGGGCGAGTGGTGACATTGCTCAAAGGTAAAGAAGATGTAAGTAGATGAGTTTGCTTGTAAATTGTATATTTTAATGAGTTTTTCCAATTTGAGGAAGAAGTTTGGGGAATTGCCTACAAAATAAGAGAGGAGGACATTGACAATGTGGTAAATCACTTGGACTACAGAGAGAAGGGTGGCTACAAGCGATTCAAGGTGGTGTTCCATCCACAGGACAATTCCAAACAGCCCTTTGATATTGTCATCTACCTGGCTACTACTGACAATGCAAACTATGCTGGTGAAACAGACCTGGATGCAATTGCCAAGCAGATTTTTGCATCTGTAGGCAACAGTGGGACAAATATAGAGTATGTTTGCAATTTAGCTGAAGCAATGAGGCAGATTGCACCTGCAGTCATTGATGATCATCTCTTTGCATTGGAAACCAAAGTATTAGCATTGATTGAAGCCAGCAAGGAATAAATAATTAGCAAATTTCATTTAGGCAATGTTAACTTATTTTAAATCAATTAAACATGCTTTTTAAATCAAATATCAGTCAGGTATTATTGCATTTTCATAATTAGGACATGAGTTGGGGTATTATTTCATTTATGGTGATAATGTGACATTGTGATTGATTTTTAATAAAATGTATTTATTGTAATTGCATAAATGGCGTTTGTATGGTATATGAATTAGACATAGTTAAATTATTAAAGTTTAATTGTTTCTTAACATGTTCATCAGTTACACACTAATGACATAAGAAAGAACGTTTAATTGTTGTTTAATATAATAAAGAAAGAATTACAACAAGTTTACAGGGAATGAATCGATGCTTGAGGCAGGAAGTGGGAGTAGTTTTGGGGGAGTAAACCTAGCGAATTTATATTGTTATACTTTAAAATGGCCGATCTCGGTGGTACTGCAATACCGAGCCAACCATGGCGAGAACGAAGCAAGCTTCTGCTTCTCACCTAGTTCCAAAAATCAGTTTGAATTCGATTCCGCGATGCGGAACTACCAGAAATCAAGCTGATAAGAACAGATACTACACTTTGATCTTAGCACATTGTGCCGAGAAGCGATAACAAAAATTTGTATTTTCTGGATAATCCCCCTGAAATGAATTTTAATTTATTTGCGAGAAAACATTACCGACCTCTAGTCGAAAACGATAGAAATATATAGCAGAAATCGTTAAAAACCGGTTCTGAGGCACTGTAATCGCATTCATTTACAAGGGGAACCCGTAATAATTACACCAAACGTATTTATTCATTCATAATTCCGTGCAAAAACTAAATGCTCTATTAATTTAAATAGCTTGTAAAGCGTATTGTTGTATTCATTCATAATTATTCCTTTCAAGAGGTTAAAATAACAAATAAAATGATTATCGCTAAATATAAATGCAGAGTGTAAACTGGTTTGTTGTGTAGTGTAAACGTACCACAAGCATTTTGAACCGATGATTACCGAATGCATTCCGACCGTTTGATTCGGCTTTCGTTTGTTTCTGCTTTTCTTCAGCGGTAGAGTTTGTTTGTTGGCGTGTCAGGTGAATCCAATGTGACGCTAGAATTTTAGTGAAATTACTCATTTTATTTAGTTAATTTTACTTTAAGATGTGTTAAAAACATAAGGTAAGCTATAAAACTTTTCTAATTCGTTCTTTTTAACTTTTAAATCGGTGAATGCAACGAATGGTCAGTGATAATTGTATAGATTGCTGACCACTCCCATTTATTACTAATCCAAACAATCGTTATTACTCATCATGTTATTGTTGCTCATGATGTTCTATCTTGCAGATTAATTAATTAGAATGTGGCTGCTTACCACGATATGTTTATGTGCCTTAGTTGCACATGCACAACGACAATTTCCTAACGAATATCCTGCAGGCAGCTATGATCAAAACAGAAACGATATTTATGGTCGAGATGGCGGAAGAGAAGATAATTATTACCGGGATAATTACGATGGGTATGATCCGTACTATCAACAGATGAGGTGCCCCATGTACTGGATACGTTTTGGTCAATCGTGTTATCGATTTATTAAGTCGCCTTTAAGGCCGTATGTGGAAGCGCGTCGAATTTGCCAGGTAAAATAAGAAAAACTTGTCTATACACTTTCTCATGTTAAATATTACTTGCAGACATACAGCCCTGAACCAGGCGGCTCCGACCTCTTATCTGTAAATGACCCAGAAGAGTATGGCTTCATTCTGCATCAACTTGATTGGCAAGATCCACAGCATCGCACCTGGTACATTGGTGCCAGACAAGATGGCAACTATTGGATGAACCCTGATGGCTCTCAGTTGGTGAACATGCAGAATGCATTCCTCCCATGGAATGAGTATGAATATTATGGGCGTGATTTTCTTGCATACAATTTCTCCAAATCTTTGATGCATTGGGGTTTCCAACCAGTGCGAGGAGATGAACCACTCTTGTTTATATGTGAAGCAGACATCACAACTCTGCAGAAGTTGTTGAATGATGATCGGACGTATACGTATGGGTTGGATATCACAGATCCTGAGCGTATTCCTCGGGGACCGTTCTTTATCAAGCAACCTGAAGACACGACTTTTGACCTTTCCCGAAGGAAAATCTACAATGATGTTTCCATGAGTTGTCTTGCTGGAGGATACCCGACGCCTTCATATGAATGGTTCCGGGAGGATTACGAGAATGATCGTTTAGTTGCCAAGAAAATCGATCCGTTGTCTGATCCACGTTTCACAGTCAGTGGTGGAACTTTAATTATTAACAGTCCAGAACAGAAACGTGATCGTGCAACGTACCATTGCAAGGCTACCAATAAATTCGGAACGATCATTTCCGAAAGTGTGCAATTAAATTTCGGATTCATCCTGGAGTTTGTCCTCAAGCGTTCTCCAGAACAAGGTGATCAAAATTGGGGAAAAGCTATCTACTGTGATCCGCCAACACATTTTCCAAGCGTGCGTTACTATTGGTCCAGGGAATATTTCCCAAATTTTGTTGAAGAAGACAAACGAGTTTTTGTCTCCAGCGATGGAGCTCTCTACTTTTCTGCACTCGAAACAATCGATCGAGGAAACTACAGTTGCAGTGTGCAAGCTGAATTTTCCGACACTGGTCGTAATGGTCCATTTTTCCCATTGCGAGTAAATCCACACTGTGAGTATCATAAAAAAAAGAGATATCATTAAAATAATGCCATTATTTTTTTATAGCTAACTATCAGCAATTGAAATTCCCGAATAACTTCCCGAAAGCTTTCCCGGATGCACCCATTGCTGGCAAAGAAGTACGACTTGAATGCATGGCATTTGGATAGTAAGTTTTATAATTACTTCGAATTCATTGTCAGAAAATTAATGTTGTTTATTTTCAGCCCGATTCCGAGTTATAATTGGACTCGTAGAGGCGCTCCACTCCCGAAAAACTCATACATGACCAGCTTCGACCGTGTCCTCGTGATTCCCCACGTCCAGGTGGAAGACGAGGGCGAATACGTTTGTCGAGTATCCAATGACCGATCTTCCTTGGAAAATAGCGTTGTTCTCAACATCCAGGCTGAACCGAACTTTACGATTCCACTCACCGATAAACACATTGACAGTCGTGGGGAACTCGTCTGGACGTGTGAAGCGTTCGGCCTTCCTGATGTGAACTACACCTGGTGGAAAAACGGCCGACAACTCTTGATGGATTACCTGGACCCCGACGATCGTGGTCGTATCAAGATCCAGGACAACGTTCTCACGATTTCATACCTGGACGACGAACGAGATCCGGGCATGTATCAATGCCGAGCAGCGAACACGTTGAAAACCCGCTATAGTTCAGCCCAGCTTCGAATTTTGGCGTTTAGACCATCGTTCAAGAAACGCCCGTTGGAGGCAGAAACGTACGCGGCTGAACGTGGAAATGTGACCATCGTTTGCAACCCGGAGGCTGCACCACGACCAAGATTCGTCTGGAAGAAGGACGGATTGGTCATCGGACAAGGCGGACATCGCAAAATACTCGAGAATGGTAATTTGCAAATTGGGCCGGTTTCACGTGACGATGAAGGTATCTACACGTGCACTGCATCCAATGAATTGGGTATGGATGAATCCCGGGGACGGTTGATCGTCCTACGGGCACCTAGACTTGTTGAACAAGTGCGGCCCAAGGTTATAACTTCCGTGGAGCGCACGGTTTCGTTTTATTGCCAGGCGGAAACCGAAGATATGTTGGATATAGCTTATATTTGGACTCATAATGGGATTCGCATCCGGGATTTGGACGTGAAGAATTCATATAATCGAATTGTAAGTATACAATGCAAAAAATTGCACAGATTAATTATTTGTGGGCTAAAATTGATAAAAAAATTGTTTTTCAGCGAATGGATGCTGGTTTCCTTAGTATTTCAAACGTCTCCTTTGCGGATGCTGGTGAATATGAATGCATAGTAAAATCCGCCGTCGGAAAAATCAGCTCCAAGTCGAACGTCATCATCGAAGGCCCTCCAGGTCCTCCGGGTGGTCTACAAGTAATCAACATGCAGAAAACTTCAGCGACTTTGCAATGGACGGATGGGGCATCTCATGGTCGACCAATCCTTAGTTACACGATTAGTGGACGTACAAATTGGAACGATACGTGGTTCAATGTAACTCATGGAGTCTACGCACGAGAAATTGATCGGTACACTGGTCGCAAAGAAGCGATGATTGAAAACGTCTTAGTGCCTTGGGCAACTTATGAATTCCGAGTGGCTGCATGGAATGAGCTCGGAATGGGTGTAGCTTCAGCGCCGTCTCCACGACATTCCACTCCCCCAGATAGGCCTTTCATCCCACCGCACCAGGTCTCTGGAGGTGGTGGAAAAATTGGTGATTTGACGATAAATTGGACGCCATTAGCACACGACGAGCAGAATGGACCTGGAATTCATTACAAGATATTTTGGAAGCGCAAAGACCACGATACGGAGTTCCAGAGTTTACTGCTCAAAGAGTACGGAAATACTAACATGGCAGTCGTTCATTTATCCTCTTTGGATTATTATTATACTCAGTACATTGTCAAAGTGCAGGCGTTGAATGAAATCGGCGCGGGACCTATCAGCAAGGAGGAGGTTGTATACTCCGCTGAAGATATGCCCCAGGTGGCACCCCAGCTGGTGGTGGCCACGTCGTACAATTCCACGGCGTTGCGCGTTAGTTGGACGCCCATCGATCAAACACGCGAAAAGATTCGCGGAAAACTTATTGGTCATCGTATCAAATACTGGCGCAAAGATAACCGCGAGGAGGATTCGGTTTATTACTTATCGCGCACGACGAATCCATGGGCGCTCATCGTCGGTCTGATACCCGACACCTACTATTTCGTCAAAGTGATGGCGTATAATGCTGCTGGAGAAGGTCCGGAGAGTGAACGCTTCCTGGAGCGCACCTACCGCAAAGCACCACAGAAACCTCCATCTTCTGTCCACGTCTTTGGAGTTAATCCATCAACGATACGTGTTGTATGGCGATATGTGCAGCCTTCACCTGAAGAGGAGCCATTACAAGGATACAAGGTACTATTTTATTCTTCTACAAGTCAACTAACAAACTAATGAACTTTTAAACAATTTTAGATTCGAATTTGGGAGATCGATCAGGATATGAGCACTGCCAATGATACCATCATTCCTGTGGGTACGAAACTCGAAGCCTACATCGACACGTTGTCCCCAGGGAAGACCTACCGCATGCGTGTCCTTGCATACTCCAATGGTGGCGATGGCAGGATGAGTTCGCCAGCACTCACATTCCAAATGGGTGCGTTGTCGCTTAAGTGAGCCACGTTGAATGGTGGTAAATGAAATTCTTGTTGCAGGCGCACCGGAAGCCTACCGCGGCAGTGCACCAGCTTTGAGCGGCCTGAGTGGCTGGTACCATTGCTTGCTTGCAGCTATAATCGCCAGCTTTTCTCTGATTCTGTCGCACGCCATTTGATTTCTCATACGTCGACTGTAATATACAACAATCTAGTTAGTACAAGCTATTGTAGTTTAGTTTGTAAGGTAATTTTACATTCCGTCCATTTTTATTGTGTAATTGAGTTTACAAAGCAATGTACTATTTTAATACATTTTTTACAGAAAGCGAACTAAATGAAATACTCAAAAATAGTTTGTGTATATCAATGATTGATCCTAGAATATGTAAAATTGTGTTGGTGAATGTCATTTGATTGCAGGTTTATTAAAGATCTGATAATTAAAATTGTGTTTTTTAGACATATTAGATTATTTTCCTTTTGATGGCTCATTTAATTGAATTTCTTTAAATTAACATTCAAATTAGTTTCAATGACCAAACATGCAAATAGTTTGACAATTACAGGAAACTATTTGTAATTAACTCCTAGAACTGTGTAATAGATGTCAGGATTTAGGAAGTCGAAATTTTGGAAAATCTCTAGATAAATATCTAAATATCATACAAATGTATGTTTTATGATTCCTAATGTTTAATTATGAATAATTACATCCTGAAACCTAAGTTTTCCACTTTAATTAACTAATTTGTTAGTCGATACTAGCGACATAAAAACCAGTCTGGTCAATTTTATAATTAAATTACCAAAACTTCAACTAACAGCCCATAGAGGTCCATACATGTCTTGTTTTGACAAATTAGCAACAAATCAATTATTTTATAATAATTTATATTTATAAATCTTCTAAATTAAACTTCAATTAATTCATGTAATCTTGATAACACATGTTAGGTTATATAAAGATGTAGTTCACTTCGTACTTTGTAGATGTCGCATCATGTATGATTTGTTGCAAAATAAATTTGCAAACTTTTTGAAGCAGAAAAACGACGATTGCATTCGCTATTGCTGCGTGCCGAATCAAATTTACGGTTGCATTATATCCCCGTGGATGAATTGCATAGTTAGGCTAACGGCATCGTCGTATAATAGGCAATCCCGTATTTACGATTCGATTCCGCGTTGTGCGAAATGATGGAACGGTGCATCCGGTGCATGCGTGCACCTCTGGGCCGATCGGGGCCTGACACTAATCTCTTATAATCTAGTTATTGTGCGGAATTGCGTATTACGTCGTAATTGATTCAAATAGACACGAATAGAGGCACCTATAGTTGGTCATTACACCAAATATAATTGCCTCTCATATTCATCCGGCGTAATTCTCCACTCTTGCTCTTGCCCATTCGCCAATTCTCCGATCTATGCCCATATCCATAACCATTATGGGCCAGCAATGTTGGTCGAACCATCCGAACCGAACATCAACCGATTCCAACCTATAATTTTCGATATGATGTTTTCATGTTGTTTGCATATGAAAATGATGTTCAATCATGCGGCCATTCAAACACACACATGTACAACAACCTCCTAGCTGTATGCGAAATTGCAAATTTTGCATTGAATTATTGTTTTGCATTAATTACACGATTTGCAAGTTCAATTGCAGCAAGCCATGTTTGTTTTTCGTCCTGCATCCATCAGAGCATGCAATTGTTTATGAAACTAACCCTACTTTGTTCAATTTGCAAATTATTGATCTCCAATGCAATTTTACCATAGTCCTGAAGGAATATTTAATCTAACCGGATGGTCAATTGCCTGGAAACATACGAACATGCGAATAAATGAACAGTAGCAGTTTCTAGCTTTCAGCAAAAACAATTTAGTACAAATTTCAAGGATTTCAAGGATAATTTTACCTTAACCATGCAATTTCGATTTCTACGCCTGAAAACTGCAACATTTATGCATCAAATCAATTGGTTACCATGGTAATCAACGATCAATGTCAATAAACGATTCAATCACTTGGAAGCAATCGCTGTTATTGATGACATTGCAATTTGCATTTTCATGACTTTTCGCAAGGAAATTTGCGACAAAACACTCGAATCGAAAATCTAATCATAGTTGCAGTGCAAAACGCATTGAAGCGTAAAGCAACAATTGAAAGCAAATTGGGATTGGGGAAAAACATACTTATTAACTTTTCCCATATTTGTCGGCTTTCGTATCGATGCAAAATTGATTTTTGCAATAATTTATAACGATGGCGAAACAACCAATACCATATGAAATCACTTTCTAATAATTTCAATCGAAATTTAATCAAATTTACATTTACAAATTTACATTATTGCAAAAAAATTATTAATTAATTCCATTAAATGCTCTTTATTATGTTTTCTTCATCATTTTATTCAAAGTTCATACCTGTCAGTACATTATTCGCAATTTTTCATTGTTGTTGTTATTGTTGATGTTGCAGATATGACGTCACTAAAAGTAAAAATCAACTTTATAAACGTTCATATCCAAGCAGATATTTTCTTACATAATCGTAGATCATATATAACCTCGTAATTACTATGATTTTCTGCTTTTCCACTCCCAATTACAAACGTTCAAGAACATTGTGCAAGATGGCGAATTTGCGTCGTAAAATGGCCCAGATTTGCTTGCTCATTGATCATTATTACTCACCTACAACAATTTCATATGCACATATTACACGGATAAACAAATTGGTATGAAATCAGAAAAGCAGAGAATATTCTCAGTTAATTAGCATCGTGTAATTACCATTAATGCAGTAATGATTAGATAATTAACAATTTATTAATTAATCCGAGTATTGAGAATGTAGATTAGCGAATTAAATAAGTAATTAATCAAGTCATAAAGATTGCTTTAATAGATCTTTAAAGAATAATAATTTTTTTTGAAAAATTAATTTTGTTGATTTGCAAATTTTCATTTTCAAAATCTTATGAATACTTATTTAACAGACATATATCTGAAAATAATAAAAAAAACTAAAATTCTTGAACAATTTCCAGAAAATTCTAAAAAATAAAAAGAAAAATGTCTACAGTAATACCTCATAATTTTTTTATCAATAAAATCAATTGGAATTCTTGAGTGATGAATTCCTTATTGGAAAATTTAGTAAATCATGGATCAACATTTAATTAATTAAACTCCCATTGAAAACGACTTAAGTCACTTTAATTATGGAATTTTATTATCGAATTGTACCATAAATGTGCAAACTATTAGCAACTGGTGTTCGTAGGTACTGATTGTAAATGAATACCTTTCACCTGATAGAAAACCATTACTTATTTGCGCAGGTGAGGTTAAGACGCAATAACTTGAAATTGTGCAATGTCATACTTGACTTAAACATAAGCACTAACAACATTCATTTGTTTATTATGCATAGACCAGCATCCTAGGTTAATGTATACAAAAATAAACATTTTAGCACCTCTTAAGGTTATAATTAATTCTGAGTTGGCGCCATCTGTCAATAATAAGCAAAACTGAATATGCAAATGTAGAAATATGTTATTTTTTAACTATTATAGTATATTACCTGGTTGGAAATCCGATTAGGACGATAAATGCAGGGAAAACCTGGAGGGAAAAAGGGGATGAAATCGAAAAATTGAACAGGTGTGCTCAATGAATAAAGAAGGGCTGATAACCTGTGATTCATATAAGGTAACATGTTGGTTGGTAAAAGACTTATTAGCATATTATCTTTATTGCCCCTTGTGTGCACTTTTCTTCCTGTCTTTCCCATTATTTTTCGGGGTTTTGTTTTTTGAAATTGTTGCGCCATCTGTTGTTTATGCGACATATAAGAGGGAAATTTATTGTGTACATTGATAAGTTGTTAATTTGAATATTTGAGGAAAATTAAGAAATTTATAAAATGAGATTAATATTTTTTGTAATTCAGAATTTGCAATAAAATACTATTAATTGGGATTTGTAAGAGGGTGGGGAAATTAAGGGAGTAATCTGAAATATTATTCAATTGAGTGAACTTGATATTAAGTACTAAATAATCTCTAAGAACATCTGTTCAATATTTCAATAGTTTCTTTTGAATGTTATACATAAATGTTATTTGTAATCATTGAATTGGGAAATATAATCTGACTTATAATAATTTGAATGAATTAAATGTTTTTATCAATTAGAAAATCCTCCAGAAAAGATTTAGAAAATGATACTGTATATTATATACAGTACAGCCTCAATTATTTCAAATAAATTTTGTTATAAAAGTTTCCAAAAATAAATAAACAAAAGCAAAAATAATACTTTGGTATTCTCTTCAGGAAAAACAAGGATAAAAGAAAGATTGAAGAAAATCTCGGCCATTACTGAAGATTATTT
>JARJDZ010008532.1:0-10532 GCA_030264555.1 Aleochara sp. GC000083 | reverse complement strand
CTGGAAGAAAGCGTTCTGGTCGAGGAAAATAGACGAAGGATAAGAAGAAGAAAAAGTGGAAGAAGAAAAAATGAAGGTACCTGAAACGTATCGCCTCAAGTTTTATTTGTTGAAAGTTTAGGAGTTTAAGGATAAAATTGGGTTTTTGGAGGATGCTCAGATTGGGGTATAAAATTAATTTCGTCCTTAAAGGGATTAATATTTTGTAATTAACAAAATTTAGGAATTTAGGAGGTAAATTGATTTTTCAAAAGGGAAATTCTAAATGTTCAATTTTTGAAGAACAAATTCAAGAATTATCCTTGAACTATGTAGAAATATATCTTTTAAAAATGTCATATTATCACTGATTGAATGAATGATTGAATGAAAATTTTCATCAACTTTATAAATTTTCATCCAACTTATCAGAGAATTTTAATATCCAGAATATTCCTCACAAAAAATTCTTTTATCCTTGAATATTTGATTGTTTTGTAGATCCTTTTCATATATTAAATATTCGTTTTGTGTCGAATGGACTTTTTATAGCTGGATATAGCTTTTTGCTCGTGCAGGCCGAGAATTCTCAAGTGTCACACAAATATCGTCAAAGACGTAAATTTGTAAATAGTCGCAAAAAGGATATTTGAAGAGAGCGACAAGAGGCAGCCAGGATGACGTACATTTAGACGCATGAGGCACCAATATAACAGCTTTTTTATGAGGGTTCAACTCGTATTCGCGTTCCCTAGCTAGTATCTCAAGTGGACGTGGTAACAATCACTAAATTCGCATTGGATATCCCTCAATGGCGTCCAAAGAAGTGGCATTTTTTAAGGACTCGCCTATCAAGTTCAATCTTTTTTCCAGACAAATATACATTTGCAAATATATTTTCATGAGGTAAAAATCATAGAATTGAAATTTTGAGAAGAACAGAATTAGTTTTCCTACTTTATCGTCTTTTTGCAAAATTTTTAATTTGCAATAATTTTTGTTCTAATTGAAATATTAAGTCAATCAAATATTTTTTAAATTTCGTAGAAGAAATAGCATCTTTTTAGCATACCTAGACAATTTTCTTTTGAAAATTTCAAATATGCGCATCAATAGCACCTTTGGTTTTTGCAAAATCTTTAAATCGCGATAACTTTTGTACTAATTGAAATTTTAAACTCATGAAATTTATCAGTAGTTTTGTAAATGAAATAGCATTTTGTTAGCATGTGTAGACAAATTTATTTTGCAAATTTCAAAAATTATCACCAATAGCACCTTTGATTTTGCAGAATCTTTAAATCGCAATAACTTTTGTTCTAATTGAAATATTAAGCTAATGAAAATTATTTTAAGTTTCTTAAAAAATAGCATCTTGCTACTATGTGTAGACAAATTTATTTTGCAAATTTCAAAAATTTGCACCAAGAGCACCTTAGATTTTTGCAGAATCTTTAAATTGCTATAACTCTTGTTCTGATTTAAATATAAAACCAATCAACATTTTCATTAGTTTTTTTAGAAGAAGTAAAATCTTGTTAGCATATTTAGAATTTTTTTTGCAAATATCAAAAATTGGCATCATTAGCACCTTTGGTTTTTACAAAATCTTTAAATCGCTAACTTTTGTTCTAATTGAAATATTAAACCAATCCAAATTATTTTTAATTTCATATATCATATCCAGTCAATTTTCATATGCAGATATCAAAAATGAGGACCAATAGCACATTTAGTTTTTGCATAATCTTTGAACGACTATATCTTTTTTTCTAATTGAAATATTAAAACAATCAAAATTATCTTCAGCTTCTTGAAAGAAATAGCATCTTTTCAGTACACCTTGACAAGTTTTTTTTTTTGCAAATTTCAAAAATTTGCGCCAATAGCACTTTTGGGTTTTACAAAATCTTTAAATTGCTATAACTTTTGTTCTCATTGAAATTTTCAGCCAATTAAAATTATCTCTAGTTTCTTGAAAGAAATAACATCTTTTTAGCATACCTAGAAAATTCTCTTTTGCAAATTTCAAAAATGGGCACCAATAATACCTTTGGTTTTTGCAGAATCTTCAAAACATACCTTTTTTTCTAATGGAGATACAAGGCTGATAATTTCTTTAAATTTCCTGTAAAAATAGCAATTTTTAGTAGAGCTTGATTACACACAACTTTATTTTTGAAAATTTCGAAAATAATTTTCGAAATCACACCTCAAATATCATCTATCAATTAATTTTTTAATATCTTGCCAATAAATGATTTCTCTTAATTAGGAAATTAACAAAGAGGATAATTTTAGTAAAAACCTGAAATATCCTCCTGGAATTCACTCATTCGATGATGGGGTTGCAACTCGTTGACAAAATTATCCTGACGACGAAATTCGCCAAACAACATGGACGCTAGTAGACTGCAGACATTTGTAAACGAGGCCATCCAACGTAAATACGAATTGATTTATGCCGCTTTGTTTGCCTTCCCATATCCTGGTCGTCCTGTTCACCAGGACACCGCCGCTGGTGGAGTCGACACAGTCGCCCATTGAATAGTGTCCTTCTTGTACTGCGAGCAGCAGGAGGCAGCAACATTGGGGGCGGTTGGTCGTCTGTCCTATATGCAAACATGGCGTGAGACACAACATGGATGCACATCTATCAAAAGCATTCGCGTGCGTTGCTTCCAACAAACCGCCCCCCAAAACACCCCCGATTCTAAATCACGTGGTAATTTAAAATTCCAACCATCTATGGTCAGAAAATTCCAGGAAGATAGCAAATAAATGATTCAGTTTTGTTACATACTGTATTTTTGGTGATAATTGAGGTTATGCATCAAGGATAACAAATTTTCAATGGGTTGTTTAAAAAATTTCATGTCAATGATTTTCTGTATACATCATATTCGTAAATTATGAGATACAAGACTGGAAAATTTAATCAAATAAAGTTAGTTGAGTTGAATGAGTTGAGTTTAATTATGACTGCAATTCATTTATGAAATACGCATGCGTGAGTTTAGAAAATGTTGGAAAGTTGTTCCAGTAACTCGATCATAAAATTAAAAGCTGTAATTTGTTGTTGATTTATGTGAAGATGAAGAAAATTACTTCATTTGTTTCGTAATAATGTCATAAATCAGTTTAATTTTCTGGATTTTATTATTTTCAAATTTTATTATCCTTGAATTTTCAACCACCAATTCAGCCAAAATTTACTACTTCTCAAAATTTTAAAGATTTCTTCATATTCATGAATAAAAATCATGAAGAAATAATTATACCAAAAATGAAATTCTTCATAATTTTGATTTGGGAAATATCAGTGTAAAAAATTCATAAATTTTGTGCACATCAATAACTCAAAATTTCCGGAAGAAAATTGAAATTAAAAATTAATCCCTCATACAGATAAGTGATTACAAATCGAAGAAATCCTTGGAGGAAGTTAAGAAACTTCGATGTTGAATTATTGATAAGACAGTTCGAACAAGGATACAAGGATATGAAATAGATACAGATCCTCACACCTTCAAGAATTCGCCTTCGACTCCCACGACTGCATTAGCAGAAAGAGGTTGTTGTCGCATTACCCCCACCACCCAACATTAAGGAAGTTCATTTCCTATGTCTTCATCCACCAAGTGTTCCAAATTTTTCAAAAAATCAAAAATTCTTACTCCTTTATCTAAAAACCACTCCAAATTTTTCATCACTTCGTTTGATGTTGATTATTTTAACACCATGTATATTTCATATTTCTCCACCTTATTTGGTGTTATTTGGGGTGGAATACGTCGGAGAAGAGCACTCGATAGACTCGAGCTTCATGATTTATCAATGTTTCATGTCGCTCTGAACTTACAGAATTTGTAACTGCACTCCGAAGAAGGAGGCGTACAAAGCAAGCGTGCAGACACCTTTCGCGGGGGCGGCAAACGCGTCGCTCTCTGCTTAAGTGCTGAATGGCATAGTTCGGTTCAATTTAGTTCTGGAAGTTCCTTCGAGAGCTCCTCACGAGGAGACACTTGGTATCAGTTCAAAGATGTATCATGTCTATTCATGTGTGGTATGAATTTCGGGAGTGGGTTTGTGAAGGTACAAAACTCGTTCAGGATTGGTATGGAAGATTGGAGTGTAAGGATAAGGACCTTTGAACTGAGGAAATGAGGAATTGTTGAATTTGTATATAAGGAAGAAATTGTTCGATTTGAAAATTCAAGAATTTTCTTGTCGGAAAAGTTTCAATGTCATTTTATTTTATTTTCTATGAAGATGATTTATCAAAATTGTAAAATTTCAAATTTCAACGTGTGATATTTGAAATTGTCAATAGATTATGTATCCAAATATGAAAAGAGATTTTCCATATAATTTGAAATCAAATATTAACGAATATTATCCTGATAAATCTTTGGGTTAATTCCAACTTTCAAGAAAATCAAAGAAAAGAATTGATTTGTCTGAAAATTTCACTTATAATTCATGGATTAAAGTTCAATTTATCTTCATCTATTTGCAGAAAAATCTTTGAAAATTGACTTTTAAAAATCTGAAAATTATAAGATATTCAAATTAAATTAAATTACTTAGTAATAATTGTAGATCCTTCATAGAGTATGAAATAAATTCTTAAGAATTATCCAATCCTTTGATAAAATTTGAAAATATTTTTTAAATTATTTGATATCTCAGAAACTTCTAAATTCTGAGAAAACCTATAAGTTTACAATCTCATTTCAGAGTAATTTTTAAAAAATTTACCAACTTTCAACACAAATTAAAGCTCATAAACTTCTCCCAAAAAAATTATCCTTGAATGCAACCACCATAACATCCCTAGACATGCAACATACGCCCCCATCTTTCCATTACCATATGCAACCAACGAATCATTTTATTCCCTGCATTTTCCTGATGGTTTTATTTCTTCCTTTCCCTTCCCTTCGTTTTGCGCATGTAACAGTGTTTTTTGTCACTTTTCCCGCTGTTGCCATTTTGCCTGAAATATGAAAAGCCCGATACATTTTCCCGAGGTTCTCACATGCAACCGCCGTCGTTTGTATATATTTAGATTGGCAATGAGAGAGCGCCGCAATTTTAATTAAAAATCCCACAGCACAATTGTTGTTCTTGTAGATGTATATACATATATTGTATGTGTAGATGTGTAAGGAAGTTTTGCACTGGCGAGTTTTTCAATTCGGTTACACAATGCCAGCACATTCGCACATGCTTTCCCTCATACTCCCACGCACATAGAACGATTATGATGATGTTGGCTTTGATTATGTACGTGTTTAGATTATGTATGAGGACCGGAAGTGAAAAAATTAAAAAGTGGCGCCACTCTCGCATGTGCTTTTTTCAACCAAGGTTTTCGTCCTTTCATCATGGCGAACGGGGAAAGCTTCAAAGTCATTTTCGTGGGTGTGTAATTTTAAGGATTTAGTTTTTAAATCACTTCAAGTTTAATTTTTTTTGGTTGGTTTATAAATGAGGTACTAGATGGTGTTAGTTGTCAAGGATAATCTTAAATTTTTTCAAACAAAATTTTCCAAATTGTAAATTGAAATATTAATAAATAATAAATTTTGTTTATGTGCTTTTGTTTTGTTTGTATTTTAAATCTTGTTTTGGTGGAAAATTCAAATCTAAAAATCAATATCCTTGAAATATTTTTTACTTTATAGAATGATTCCTAGAGGGTGTTACTAAACATTTAATCCTGTTTGTTTTAAAATTCCATTTTGGCGGTAAATTCAAATGAGAAAATCCTTGAACATAAATAAAATCCGTTAAATCCCATAATTTCGACTCTTTAGCTGAAAAGCTGCAAGAAAAACAACAAAACCTTTCAAGATCTGCGCATTCGGACGAAAAAGTTTTTAATGGCCACGTTGAAAGTGGAAATAGTCGAGGAGCGCAATTAAAAGTGTACTTAATTAAGACATTGCGCAATTGCACTGGTAATACTGATCGCGTCGTATCTCCTTACACGAAAAGGATAATACTTCCGGGCAGTAATTATTGCAGCATTGCGGCCTCCGAGGCCGGAAAGTTTTCGTTTTCATTGGTATTAGTTCCCGCAAACTTTCACGAAATGGAACGAAAAATATTTTGCGAGTCCTCCTCGATGCGCTAACTAAATGTGAAGCGCCCAACTTTAACCACTCGTAGAAATCGCATCCCGCTCCAATACCAATACTCGCGAATGCGTTCGCTGTGTACTTCTTTGCCTCGCCGGAAGTCGTTCGGGAAACGGTGTAGTTTTAGACAGCAGGTTTATAGTGTGGAACGTGTGTATGCGTTTTGCAGGATATTAGTTACATAGGGGAAAGTTTTGTGTTCGTTTCTTGTGCCAAAAGCCCAACGAACATTGCGCACTGCAATGAAAATGAAGCTTCAAGATGGTTGGCTTTTCTTGTGGTTGTACACCTAGGATAAAGTTGACTTTGGAAGGAGTGAGTGATTCTTGCATTTTCTTGATTATTCCTGCAAGTTTCTGCTAGGAGTACCTACAAACAAACAATTTTCTAGATGGTATTTTGTTGGAAGTTTGCATTTAGTTGTATTGTTGTTTTTCTTGTAGTTTACTAGGAAGAAGTCCATTAATTAGTAATTTACTTTTTTCTTTGAAAAACATTTCAGTCATATTTTCAAAAGATTCATCATATGAACGATCTGAAAATCAATAAGAATGAATGATATCTGAAGCATTGAAATCTCCAAGATTGGTAAACCAAAAGTTAATCAAATGTCTTGTCTGAATCTATTTATTATTCGTTTTTTCGTGATAAAATCATTTTTGCATAACAAATTTCGTTTTGTCATATTTAAATCACAATTTTCAGGAACAAATTTTCAATCAGTAATTATCTAGAATAAACAGAATGGATACTAATTAAATCTTAATCTTAATGCTTGAATTTGAAGCATTGAAGTCTCCAAAATTGATAAACTAAATTCCATTTAATTTCTGGCCTAATTCTATTATTTTCTTCACATTTGAGTTGGTAAATATATTTTTGCATAAGAAACCTGGTCAATTTAAGAATTAAGCTATCAATCAAAAATTATCATTAAAAATATAGAATGAATAACATGGATACAAATATTCATTCTATAATATGAACCCATAAAATCACGAAAATTGATGAATCAAGAGGAAACCAGACTTTAATTTCTTTCTTAATTTTTTGAGTTTATAAATTCGGTTTTGCATAAAAATTTTATTATATTATACTTTAGTCACAAATATCATAACTAAATTTTCAATGAAAATCAGCAAAAATAAATAGTATGGATATAAATTGAAATTTGATGTTTATCAACGATTGAAACATTGAAATCTCCAAAATTGATGAACCAAAAATCCATTTAATTATTTGTCTAATTGCATTTTTTTCTTCCTTTTGAATTGATTAATTAATACTTTATTAAATTCACTTTCAAATGATTTATTTTATAAGGAAATTAATTAAATCCTTATTATCTTAAATCTGAAGAGTAATATCACAAAAAAATTCATTGTTCGAAATTTGCACAAAATACAACACACATTGAATTGAATTAAATAATATTCTATTGTTGAATGTAGTCTAGGATCTCTTGAAAGACGTGAAACGTCGAAATTCACTCTACCAGATGACTTTCTTTCATACTTTTGACAAGAACCATGACAATCCTTCAATAAATCAACCAAATAATCTTCCTATCCATCTTTTCCTAAGAAAAATCGGCAAATATTGTATTATTTATTGAAAATCCACATTTACAATTTTCTTTGTCATACGTCATTTCTGAAATTTCAATAATATAAAAAACTTGTACATTTACAAATCATGAAACATTCAGTAGATAAAGTAGTATAAATTTTAGTCTATCAGTAACAAAAAGTCAACAGAATTTCTTTCCCAGTCGTAGACTTTTAGCTTGGAAGCTTGGAAGCTTTCTTGCGAATTGTAAAAACGAGCACGTTTTTTCGGGTGTCTTCCTGCCGCCCCCGCATGCAGTTAAAAATCTACCAGCATCCGAAGAATACAAATACACAATTCCGACATCATTGAACAGAATCCTGAACTTGTAGGTCCATGTCCTGGTTATTTTCATGCCTGATTTCTTTCTTCTTTGTTGTTCCTTTTTGAGTTTCTGTTCGCAAATTTTACAAGGATTCGAATTGGTATCCCATGTAAAATATTTACTTACTTGGAAATCTTGAAAAAACGAGTTTGTTAGAAGAGGAATTTAATGGAGAATTGCAAAAAACAGGAAGAGCAAGAAGAATTAAAAGGATTAAGGATTAAAACAATGGATGTTTTGGAATAATTTATGACAACTTGATTTTTATAAGAAAAAGGTCAAAATGAAGAAGAGTTCTCGTATTTATCCTTTATCTTTCTTCGAGATCGAGAATCCTCGATGATTTAGTTTCCTATCCAAGTTTGATCCTGTTAATTATACGAAAAATTTTGGAAACAGATAGAGAATTGTAAGGATCATAGATTAATAACAAACTTGTGAAATATAAGAAGAACTTGATGAACAACAATAAATCAATCGTTTGTTTTATTACAAAAAAACAACAAAATGAAGAATTAAGACTCGTTTTTATTCTTTGTCTTTCTTCGAGAATCTAAATTTGATTCTGTTGCCAAATTTTCCAAGGATTTGAATTTATATCTCAAGTAAAATATTCACTCCTTGAGGAATCTTGAAAATACAAGTTTTCAAAAAAAAGAATTTAATGAAAAATTGAGATAAATGTCAAGGATCAAGGATTAAAAACATTGGATATTTTAAAATAATAGAAAAAAAAAAAAATTAGAACAACAAAAACAAATCAATCATTTTATTTCTTTTTTCTCTCAAATAAAAAAATAAAGGTTTAAATGAAGAATGAGTACCTACTCTTTTTTATCCTTTATCATTCTTCGAGAATCCTTGGTTCATTCGCATTCATCTGGTAGCGAAATAAATTTTTCAAACGTCAGCATTCTTTGCGCCATTGCACGATTAAAATTCGCTGCTGTACATCACAACGTTTTCTTTTTTCCTCCTTTTCGTTTTTTTTTCTTCCCGTTTTTTTTTGCCGCCCCCGCGCTTCTTCCTGAAAGGTCTAGGTGCTCAGATTTTGTTTAATATCTCTTCGCGTCGAGGTTATGTATAATGGGGCGCTTAAACAATGCGCGATGGCTCGATTAATGGACGAGATTTTTGGGCAATGGGGAGTATCGTGTATCTGTCGACCGCCGCCCCCGCACCTCGCGCATAATCCGGCACAATTGTAATTATCTTAGGTTCGTTCGCTTCTTCTTGGCCGGCGTTTTTCGTCGACGGCGTCTTTTTTCGTCCCTTGGAGGCGGCATGAATAAACGACGCCGTTGTATTAAGTACGCTGTTTCGGCGGCTTTTGTTGCGCTGCTGCTTTCTTTGCCGCCCCCGCGCGTTGACGAATGGATCGCGTTCGGCTAATAAAGAATGTAAAGTCGGGCGTGATTTAGATGTGTTTAACACTCAGCGCAACAAGATTTGTGTACGTTGAACGAGTTTATTTCGTTTTCAGATGAGAAGATTTTGTTGACTACCTGTTTCTTAAGGATAAAAGAAATCGATGTGTATTTCTGTTGAAGGAATTTTTCTTTGGTGGGTGGTTTTCAAATAGTTTTTATTTTTTGATTTTTTTGACAATCCATGGGTAGATGATATGAATTAAATTGTTATAAAAAAATGCAGATATGGAAATTCATAAATTAATTGAATTATCCTTTGGAGTTACTGCTTCAAAATCAAATTTATATCCTCTTTTTTATTTTCTTTACAGTCATTTAGAATCAGTATTGTAAAACAACTTGTTTGTTTAAAATAACGCATCCTCTTCCGGATGATATCTTTTATCCTTATCAAATTATATCCTATAGAATTAACTCCAGGAAGAAAGTAAAATATCATGCGATTACTTGAAGCCTTTTACTTAGTACCATATCCGGTTTGAATATTCTTAAAATATAACATTTTTACTTCCTATTCATCTATTACATATAAATATTTATAAATATTTGTATTGCAACAATGACTTAAAAATTAAAAATTATAACTAATTTTAAATTAATAATTCCTTATCTTATTCTAATTTTTTTCTTCGTTTTCTGAGTTTGTACATTTTCAGTATTGCATATGAAATTTTGTCATTTTATATTTTAATCATATAAATATTATCATATCATCATTACCACTTAGACTCTAAAAAATTTATCCATGAAAATTTTCTGCAAATAATATGCAAAAATTACAACTTGTTCAACTTGCAAATAATTGAATCCTGATAACACCTAAAATCGTTGACGAACCGAATGAATGAATTCATTAAATTTTAATTACATAGTGTCAGTGTACATTTACATCTCGGTTCGAGGATCGAGTGAATGGCAATTTTGCGCCATCAGAATGTTTCGATTTCCTGCCTCGAATAACCAGCATTTGCGGCGAATCCAGACACGACTGCAATTTCTGCCATCCCGGAAGTGGGAGTACGCACATTTGTCCGTATGTGCACT
>JARJDZ010008526.1:0-26822 GCA_030264555.1 Aleochara sp. GC000083 | reverse complement strand
CCATGGTGTAGTCTGGTCCCGACCTTCCAGTCAATGCTCAGCAACTGTTATCCAGTGTGGCAATACCTTGGGCCGAGGACGCAGACACACCACAACCCCTCAGAGCCCAATCAATGGCGTTTGCACCTTTGCAGGGCGTGGATGGGTTTTAAGTGTCATTCCCGAACGCGGCATGATCCACCTGCAGCAAAGAAACAATATTGGTTAAGATACGTCAAACACAAAAATATGGCGGACATTCAACGACGTTTCAACATGACAAAATGGTACGAATGAATCTTTAATCCACAATTATACAGGGGTTTATTATTTTTGATAAGCTATCAGTAAATGTATACATACATTATTTAACATTTCGACAGAATTTCGTTGCGATTGTTTAACATTACGGAATCGCGGAATTGCAACACGGAGCAGCAGCAACAAAATGTTCGCACGCGTCTGCTGTTTGTGCACTACTGAAGCGAGACTAAGCGACTTAAGCCGAACACACTTAAGCAGCGTGCGAGAGCGTGATGGGAACGAAAAATGAACGCCTTTAACGGCCAATGCTAATGTCTCTGGCCAATGCTACCCAATTTTACCCATAAGAATCCCATGTAATTTTTCTGCAATTTCAGCGGCCAAACCGTTGAATCGATTTGGTTCAAATTTTGACATGTTATAAACACCAATAATATCTACGTCCTGAGCTATAAGAGAATCCATTGTTTATAAAAATAAAGCGAAAAAAGAGCATTTTAGTTTCAATTTTAAGTTTTTTTAAGGTTTATGTCTACATTTGAACTCCGATTGAAATCTAATATAGCTCAGGATGTAAACCTTGGTTGCCATTAACTGAGACACCAAAAAAAAATTCAAATTGGTCATCTAATTAAGGCGCTGGAATGCAGAAAAATTACGAAATTGAAAAGTTTACGCCCAATATTGGTATCCACCCTTTTTCTATTGTTAAGAAGAAGACACTTGAGCAAACATTGGAAAATCTGTTTTCATTGGACAACTTGAAATTTTAGATAAAACTAACAAGAATGTTTAGTGTCATAAACTCTTGCTTTGCTGGACTGATAGAAAGGTCTTTCATGAGACAACTTTATTGATGGCCCATTAGTAAAAGCCGAAGCCCATGAATACGGTTCTAGGGCTTTTGCCACAAACGGAACTTTGCCACACTCGGTAAAATGCCAAACGGACAACTGCTTTTGAAGTGCTTCCGAAGCGCTTCAAAGTGCCAAATCGAAAGCGGCTTTTATGCGCTCTTTTCGTTCTTTCAAAGCGCGTCGCAAAAATATAATTTAATAACATTTAATGGGTTGGGTTGGTTTGGTTAGACTCAGGTTGGTTAGTTTCGGTGTATGCTAGTAGCTGGCTGAGGCCCCTATCTTATAACACCACTTGTGATATTTACCAACTCTTGCCATCAATAAACCAGTTGGGCCTGCAGAATGTTTTTTTAGGAAAAATCCATTTATTGATATGCAATAGTCTATATGTATCCTACTGAGAGGCTCCAAAATTCCAAGGCCCTAGACAAATGCATATGCACATATATCTTTTTTGCCTATTATGTTTCGTGTACACTGGAGACAATTAGACGAGATATCTCGTCTATGTAGGTGTACACGTACGGTTAGATGAGACATAGTCATCTTCGTAGGGTCTCAAACGAGTCTGTCTAAATGAAAAATCTTCTCAGTGTACACGTACGATATACTCGATCTCGAGTCGCAAACGAACTATTGAACATGTTCAATAGTTCTTTCGATCTCGTCCGAGTCATGATACCCAAAATACATGCTTGAATATTCAAATTTCTACCTGAATCNTTGACGAGTCTATCTCGAGTCCAGAACTCCAGTGTACACATGAAATAGACTTCTTGGAGAGACCAGTCTCTGTGCTTCGATCTCGAGACGCAAATCTCAAGCCAGTGTACACGCTATATGAAGATTTTTTTTCGGGGATCTCATCTACCGATCTCCAGTGTACACGAAGCATTAGTATACTGTACCTCTCAAACACTCACCTGTTTTCTTGAGCTCTAGTATGCACCAAGGATCCAATCAACTTTTGGAGATCTTATTTAGCACCTGAAACATCCATCCCACACTCTGTAACAAAAAAAAGTAATTAATAATAGAGCACTTTCATGCATATATCTTCTCTATGGTGCAATATGATACAACACACCTGCTTTCTTGTACTCTAGGTTCCATATTCCATCATTGGAGCATTTGGCGACCACTCTAGTTTAGGGCTTCAAGCTTCTACAAGCACACAATGATGCAAAAATGAGCAAAAATGCCAGCAATAAGTTCCTGGATAGACTTCCCATTAGCGACTGGCCCCTTTCGATCATCAAAAAAGTTTTCTCACAGAAAATATGTTCCTTTATTTAAATTAAATTACAGGTTCGGTTACAATAGTTATATTTCTTAACCATCTTATCTTTTATATATTCCTTAGCCGCTAATTTCTTTCCTTCAAAGCGCGGCGCACGATTAATAATGCATTACATAATGAGTTGATCTGTTTTATTTTTTCCCTGAATTTTCCCCACAGACTTACATACATATAATATATAAGATCCCTGTGATTTTCCCCCTGTAATTTACTGATTGATATTCCGTATAAAACTCCATTTGAGGATTATAGCAGAGACTGTCTCTGATTATAGGCAAAACAATATACATGTTTTCTAGCTTGCAATTCAAATAATTGGAGATAAGGCATAATAACTTCAATGATAGGTATACAGAGATTAAAAATATAAACTTGTGTCTTTCAGTATACTTGAATATAAACTTACAAATAGTTGGAAAACAAGGAGTAATTTAATTGTTTCTCGTTACGCATGCTGCAATTTCTGCAAGTGCGAAGAATAAGGAAACATTCTGTTTGCATATCAACTCGAGGATGAATAACAATTCTACCACTACGGTGTAACTGATCCTTATACATATATTTCCCATATGACAATTTCACATCTCATTTTGCCTCTCATAAATATAAAGATTGCGCTTTTCGTTAGTGACGAATTTGTGCAATAATAGTAGCGTACGTTGTGAATAATTGCGCCATAGTAAAAAGCAGCGAATTGTCTATGGTAAAAAATCCACAAGCTGAAAAGCGGATTGTGTGAATATGCGTATATTGTGTAAATTGAAACAATTCATTTGTTTTATTGCTAACTCTTCCATAAACCTCAGCTAATTCGTAAAGATGCAACGTGGTCTCCTGGCTTTCATTGCAGACTTGTTGGCATTGTTTCACAATTAGTCCAAATAATGACTGCAATATCACATGCATATTGAGCTTCATAAGAGCAAACCATGGATGTTTAAACTTACCATTTGATATACAACAACCACTAACATAGCTATGCTTATAAGGTCATTGTTACTGGTATCTTCATCCAAGAACTCTTGGAGCAAAAGGAAAAATTGAATCACAAGAAACAGCAGCATAATGAGCGTGCTTAAACCGAAGAGACGGTTGAAAAAGTTTACTATTTTTACTACACAAAGAAAAATGCGATTCCATGTTTTCACATTCACCTCAATATTAAATTTATCGCAAATCAAATCATCGGACAATGCACTCATCATCGAACTCGGATAGTTTCTGGATTGGTTACAATGTTTTCTACATTCTTTTACTTCCAAGTCAATGAGATAATTCAGATTCTTCAAGGTGATTTTCAAAGTTTCAAGCAAACTCCATTTTACAGTAACGATGATTTGCATTAACCAATACATGATGTCGATGTATACCCACATCAAAAATACTTCCAGTTGTGTTAATTGGACTGCGAGGATGATGCTGATGGTGCCATAAAACAGAAATGCCTTCAAATTCATATACGTTTTCTTATAAATGCAGCTTTTTGGAGCGAGCAGTTTACTGATCTCGTGGTACGTTTGATGCATCTTTATGAAATCCTTGTACATTAAAAAGTTAACGTGTAACACGTAGTTTAAGAGAAAGCACACTATTACTGTCATATCCGCGATGAAAAACCAAAAGAGGCTGGTTTTTTGCATATTCCAGTAGTAAGTGATGCCAACTAAAAACAACTCATAACTGCCGGCAACTAAGAAGACACATAAAACTAGCAAATGTAGATAACGTAGTTGATGATATTTGCTGAAACGCTCACTCGGTGCAAGACCGAAAATTTGCGCAACTTTGATAAGCAGATCGTTCATTATAACCGTAGTTAGTGCAATGACGCGCACAAGTTTGAATATTTTCGGCAAAGGTGTTATTGTCTACAAATATTGATCGAGTACACAGAAATATAATTTATTATATGATATATTAACATATATCACTTAAATATGCATGATACTAATTTAAGGTGGAGTATGGTTATATCAAGTCGCATTGTTGCTCGAACTAATGATTTGGGTAAATAGAAGAAAGTATATACAGCAAAATATAATAATTTCATATGCATGGCGTGTAAATTTTTAACCGCTAGCGAATTTTCCTGGTAGAATTGAGGTGCAGACGTGAATGAAGCACGCAATGGTTTTTAACAGATAATTTCATTCCCTTCTAGAATTATTTGCTTATTATTTCAATTTTAAAATCAATCAATCAATCAATCAAATACAAGCTGTTGGTGATTATCATGAGATAAATTATCAGAATTGCCTCGAATGTACTAAAATTGTCATCGAGTTTGAAATGCCTAATTTTTTTTCGAATTTTTAATATCAATGGAAAGTTGTATACATATGTTTGACAAATTATTTCATTACACGATGTAACGTAATGAAAATATGATGCAGTGATATTTCCATAATTAATACATATTTAATAATTACTTGTTTGGACTAATTGGATACTAAACAAAGTAGTTATTTATGTACAGGATGGACTAATTTCGATGTTTTTATAGAGAATCTGCGTAATGGTAACACATATGAAAAAACTAATTAGGCATTCGCGATGTCTTTTTTTGAGATAAATTCATTGCCGTTTTTAAAAATTGCCTATCGCGTTTTGCTTTTACGCTACAAACAAAAGTTTGATTTTCGCCATTTTCGAAAAAGCCTCATAACTTTTTTATTTAGCTAGTTACTTAAATATAATTTTTACATTGTTAGGACACTTTTTAGAGTAGATTCCAATAGGATAGATTGGGTTGATTGTTTTATGATATAAAGTTGTATTTTTTAAATACAAGTCATATCTGATTTCTAGATAATAAGAAAGCTATTTTTTTTCTGTTTAAAATAAACTATAATTTGTAGGATCTGGCATAAATTTTAACTGAAATAAATATTTCATAAAAAACACTTTGGCAGAGATATTTTGGGTGATATTTAGGCAAACAAAATATGTAAGACTGTAAGAAACAAAATATGTAATAGTCGCGCAAACGATCATCGTTTCAGTAGTTTTGCTATTTTATATTGATCTTGCAATAATTAAATGCTAAAAATGTAAACACATGCATAACTCCTTCCAGAGCATAATTACTTTCAACTTTTGGGAGAACTACTTATATTCAGAGGCCCCTATCATAAAACCCACTTGTGGTATTTACCCCTTATCTATACACAATTTTTTATTTTCTTTCAAGAAATTACGTTAATAAACTATTTGGGTCGTCAGAAAAGTTCTTTTTCTTATGAAAAATGTATTTATTGATATGCAATAAAGTCTATGTGGGTCCTATTGAGAGGCCCCACAGAGCTCTTATTTATTATGTATATAAGTCTGTGAGAGGCCCCCAAAATTCCGAGGCCCTAGGCAAATGTCTATTTTGTCTATTAGTATAACGCGCCTCTGCTTATATTCACTAATGCAACAGCATACAAGTTCTACCAAAGAAGCGAGTGTTTATTACTAACTGCTGGAAGCACTTCTCATTGATCATAACCGGGAAATAAAAAAGTGAAAAACTGATACCTGAACAATCTTTGCAACTGATTCAGGTAGAAATGAGAAAACTGACTTCAAACTACTGAATGTAATTGGAAAAGTTGACTGTGTCGCTCGAGAGTTAACAAGCCCCTGCTATGCATGGCTACAATTAAAAATAGAAGCATCACTAGATAATAAATCTGCAAATCACAAACTTGAAATGCTGCTGAATATTCACGTCTAATCTACTAAGATTTTAAATTATGTACACCTAGTTTATATTCATAGCTTTGCTCATGGATTCTTAATTAATGAAATCATTGAAATCATGATCTTGAGATCATGATTGATTTATACCTATTTTCTTAATGTAGGCATCTTATAAAAACAAATCATTTATAGATTCTTCGTCTCATTCTTGTATTCAGGAGTTTTAGAAACTTAATATTTGATATTGTAAAAATATGAATCCGTTCATGACCAAAGTGAGGTTATGTAAATAGTTAATTCGTTAATTAGTCTTTATAACTGGTAAGTACACTTCTAGATTACTTACCCAAGTAGAGTTCATGTCGTATTAGTTACTAGGATGAACAATCATAAAATTGTTATAATTGGTGCCGGAATGGCTGGCCTTGGCACAGCTTTAACATTAATACAACACAACATCACCGACTTCATTATTCTTGAAGCATCGAATCGTGCAGGTGGCCGTATACATACATTACAAGTAAATAACGGGGTTGTTGAATTGGGTGCGCAATGGCTGCATGGAATTGATAATGATTTATGGCAAATACTCCAGGAAAATGACTTAATCCACACAGCAACATCAGACGAGGGTTTGGGCATTTACGTGCGTAATGATGGAGTAATTATCGATGATTTCCTAGTTAAAAAAGTTGATTTTGAAGTCGGTCGTATTTTGGAAGAATGTGAGAACTTCGTAGATGCGCCGTATTACCCCAAATCTGTAGGGGCATTTCTAGAAGAACGCTTTAAGAAGTTTTTAGAGGAAAGCAATTATAATGATGAAGAAAAGGTCATGATGGATCAATTATTTGACTGGCATGTGCGCTTCCAGTTGATAGATAACTCTTGCGATGATCTTTATGTTTTGTCCGCCCGGGAATGGGGTCGTTATTCATGCCTGGGTAAAGATGGTCAGCAACACATCAATCTGAAAGGCGGATACAGTGCTCTGGTTGATGCGTTGGTGAAGAAATTACCGGAAGGAATCATACAATACGGGAAACAAATTTCGAGTGTGCACTTGAACGATAATTGTTCAAAACTTGAAATTCAAACGACAGAAGGCTCCATCATACATGCAGAATTTGCGATCATTACATGTTCTTTAGGCGTCTTAAAAACGCTTGATTTTCCTCAAACTTGCGCTATGAAACGCGTAATAAATAACATGGGTTTCGGTGGAATGGGTAAAGTTTTCCTTCAATTCAAACATCGTTGGTGGCATACAGACGGCTATCAATTGATTTGGCATCAGGACAGTAAACCACCAGGTGGTCATCAATGGCTTAAACATTTGAGCGGTTTTGACTGCGTGTTGGACCAGCCCACAATGCTTGTTGGATGGGTCAGTCATTTGGGCATTGAGAGCATGGAGAAGGAAAGCGACGATAATGTTGGCCAGCAATGTGTGGATCTATTGCGTTCGTTTCTCAAAGACGATTCGATACCATATCCAATTAAAACTTACAAGTAAGTACAACATTCTTATTTCTTTTCCATAATATTTCAGAGTTATGTATATAATTTTAGGTCACGTTGGTTGACGAATTCATTCGTCAAGGGAAGTTACAGCCACGCAACAAATGCCTGTGATACGGAATCGCTTCCAATCGCTAAAGTACTAGCTGAACCATACTGTGATAATGAAAACGTCCCTCGCATTTTTCTTGCGGGTGAAGCAGTACACGAGTCTCATTTTTCCACTACACACGGTGCATTTGAATCAGGCCAGATTCAAGCGCGTAAGTTAATTCAATATTTCAATGTAGGCACATACATTTCTGAGAATATTTACACTTAAGTAAATAAACCAATTTTCTTAGTAATAAATTACATTAACTTAACTTATAATTAAAAATATAACCTAGATCTTGCTCACAAATATTTGAAAATCGCAAAAAGCACCAATTTACGACTACAAATCACTATTCAATAAGTACTACATGAAAATATTAGAGAAAATAGAATTTAGACTTCATCAGTTTACATTGAAATGCAGAAATAACATTTCCCCATGATATTAACTCCTACTAAAAGTATACATCCTATAGGTTGAGTACTTTTTACATATTCTTTCTCATTTATATAAATACGTCGCCATTTGACTTCTTGTAACTATAAAAATAATATTCTCATGGTAAAATATCGGAAAATTGCTGGAATTAAATGGCTTATAGCTTAACCGCTTGCGTTTCATTTGGTTACACGGATAGAGCTGCCATCATGGGATATAAGCGCTATTTATTAATGCTTCACGTGGGACTTAAACATTATGTATGTACAAATAGTAATTGTGCACAGCCTCGTAATGCCTAAACACGCGACAGAAAAATGCCTACTTGTAATCGTCGTTTCTATCTTCTCCGAACAAAATCTGCATTAATCCATTTCGTAATACATTAGGATATCAAAGATTCCAATGCTTTATCACGATCGTTCTCACTGGAGACCAGCGCAGATGCCACTTTTTCTTCGCTGAATCCCAAATCCATTAGCTGTGACATCGTTAGTAAATATTCTACAATCTGCAAGACAGAAAAAAGTTAGAATACTTGATATTTTCAAAGCTTTTAAAGATTGCAACGGTGATTTTATGAAAAAAACAATTATTAATTAAGAAACTACTTATTTTATGAATCGTTTCGGTAATCTTCTAGCCAGAATAAATTGGTAAAAACAAATCCATCATTTTTGCAACGGAAAATAATGTTAATTTTGTATTTAGTTTGCTCAATTTTGTTTGACCTTGTACAAAAACCATTTGGAGCCACTTGAAAAAAGTGAGTATGAAAAATGGTAAAAAAAACTTGCTTCAGAAGAACCTTGCAAAGTCCACTCTCTCAATTTTTTTGACAATATGAACAAGGGTTTCGTAAAACTGCAACAAGTTACCAAACAAAACGGTGCAAAATTGATCTAAATCGGACAATTCTAACTACGTTAAATAAAGTCTTCAATTAAAATGGGTAATATTACCTTCTTCTCATCATCGCCTAATACTTTACATGCGCGTGCCACCCTCTCCAATGGAAAGCCCATATTTGCTATCGAATTACAAACGGCCTGCGAATGTGCGCTCAGATTGGAATAAGGATTCTCCAGCGTTTCCTGTTCGTTCAATTGTCGTTGATTGTCGCATTGTTCGCTGTGACTAGCATTTCCACTCTTTTCACTATTACCTTCAGGTAATGTCGATGGAGTCGGTTCAGCATCCAAGTTCAGCTGATTGTGAAGCGTCTTAATAATATTAGGAACACAATTGTAAGCATTTGGCTCATAGGCTGTGCCATTAATGGTCTTCGGGACGGCCGACGATGCAACCGAAGACGATGAGTCGAATTGGTTCGGGTATTCGTTTGTCCCACTACTATAATTGGCGAAGGAATACTTATCAATCGACGATGTTGTATGGGAATAATACGGTGCATATCCATTCGTTTCGGGTGTCGGAAACGAGGTGTAAACAGAATTGTTTGAGTACACAGTATGATTGGACGTTGTTGGCATATAGTTATAATAGTTGTTATGACTAGGGGCATAGGTCTGATTATTTTGTGTCTGGCACTTATTCTTCCCATCATTTTGAAGTACCAGCTTTAACTCTTCCATGTCATTGATAGTTTTCAGCTCAAGATTATCAAATGGACTCGATGTGTCGGGCTCGAAATCAGAAATATTGATTGGTGATGCATCCTCTGTATTTTGCATCAATTTCTGAGGAGCTAATGGAATTGGAGTAAGAATATTGGCTTGAGTTGGTATTAACATGCTACCTAATCGATCATGATTGGTTGCCTCTGTTCTAGATGAATCATTATTAAGTTGTTGTTCCTTCTCTAACTCAAGTGTTTTCTGTCTCTGTTCCTCTTCTTGCTTAATTATCTCCAATTTATTTTTACGGTCCACTGACATTGTATGTCTTGCCAATTGCCACTCTTTCATTTTTTCCTTTACACATGTGTCAAGGTTAAAATTGTAGCTGGGCATATTGTCTTGAAGCTGATGATTAAGTGTGAGCCTTTGAGCATATGTCATTGCAATTGTTATCTTTGGTGGTGGCTTGTATTTTTCAGAAATTTTCACTCGCACTCCATCCATGTAACTATTATTTAAATCACTTTGTTTATGAGACATGGCTTTCAAGAATTTTGAGTCTGAAAGGAAGGCAATCCATGATGAAATCATAGGAGTTTTTATTAGAAGTATTGCTTACTTACATGACAAATGAAATACTGTTTACTGCTTTCGTAAGTACGTCACATAGCTGAAGAAATAAGAGATCCTATATTAATGTAAATCTAGCAAATGAGATATTATACGTAAAAAAATGCTATAATAACATAAAAAGAACCCCACCGTTATTTGTCGAACTTCTAGTCAACAACTTTGATAAAATTCACGATAAAGGAGAATTAAAGAAAATTTTGTTATAAATTAATTTGTCATTGTGATTTCATCATGCTGTCAACTGTCATTGGAAATTCAGAGGGCAATTCATTGACATTGACAGCAGAGGAAGGTCAGCACGTTGGAAAGAAAATGCACACGTGATTAATCACAATCAATCAAATTTAATTATTGTGCAAATATCAGAGACAAATAATGTTCAGATATCTTATCTCGGTTTTGTTTGAATGTGGACAGAGTTCACGGTGGAATTTCCGGAGAATTCATCGGCAGTTCAAACATATTTTAGTAGGTGGCTCTGCAATCGCTTGAGATGTTTGAAATTTGCATAATAGAAAGAAAAGTTCAGGAAATGCTGCTATTTATTTGTATATTTTAATATTTACAAGGGAAAAATGGAATAAGTTCAGACAAAAATTTGAGCATATTGAAGCCAATTAAAAAGAAAAGATTTATATGTAGTCAAAGTTTTATTGCTAAAACTACATTTACAGTTTATGCAGTTTTTTCTTCTTCCTTCCTGTCCTTCTTGAGCAAGCCCATGAAGGCGGTCTTGTCGGCTGCGGTCTGGAAGCGACCGTGACCAAACTTGGAAGATGTATCGATGAACTTCAGGTTGATCTTCTCCAACGCAACACGTTTGGTGTGGACCAACAGAGACTTCCTCAACGTGATGACACGTTTCTTGGGTCCAATGCAGCAGCCTTTAAGCATGATGAAGTCGTTGTTTACTTCACCGTAATGCGGGAAGCCACCCATTGGAGTAATGCTCTTCTCGGTCAAATCGTACTCTGTCGACGCGTTGTTCTTGATGACCTATAAACAAAAATTCAGTTAGCAAAGCCGAATGGAAAATTGCAAAACCCAATTAATTGTTTAAGTCAGTCCTATCATTAAGTAATCATAAATATTTTGATCCTCATTATCTTTGGCAATAATTTTGATCATCAAACGAATACTTCAAGACTGAAGGAATAATGGAAAACTGAACAAACCTTGCCGTCCTTGGTGTGAATTCCAGCTCCAATACGGTAGATCTTCTTGTTGATTTCCGTACGATGGTGGTAACCCTTCTGACCAGCACGTGCAACGGTGAAGGACACGCGAGATGGATGCCATGCACCGATACAGGCAACTTTGCGAAGACCCTTGTGCGTCTTGCGCGGCAATTTCTTGGTGTGCCAACGAGAAGTAACACCTGGAAGAAAATTACATCATTAAGCAAACAAACTCCACTGATCATTGCAATATAAGTGCATAAATGCATCAGAAGGAAAGCAGCATATGTGAAATCTTCATTGATGTCAGAAATGCACATCACAATTATTCATCCTAGTAAAAGTACGTAATAGGGCAGTATTGAACAGTAATAGTTACCTTTGTATCCATGACCCTTGGTGACACCAATGCAATCAATCATCTCATCTTGAGCGAAGACCTGGGCGACTGGCACAGGTTTCTCAAGATGTTCACGGGCCCATTTAACTTTATCCTCGATGGTACCACCATTCAATTGAATTTCCATAATGTGGGCTTTCTTGGTGCGTTGTCTCAAGAGCTTCATCTAAAAGCAAGAAACCACGAGTTAGAAAAAAGTAAATTTAACCAATTTAATGGAAACATTTTCTTAGTGGAATGTAACAGGCATGGTTTGCTAGAGCGGTCTCTGTCCGAAGGACTACGCATGGCTATGGAATATACCTGCTGTGGCTCCCAAAGGGCCTCATTTTCTGTGATGCTAGGACATTAACACTCATAAGTAGAGTATTAGTAGTCCACAGAAGGAAGGGTAAGCTCCCAATCTGATCGCATCAATGTATGCTACATAGCAAACAGTTTTCTAGCTTGAAAAAGCTTCACTACAAGACGTAAATTTCAAAATTGGACAAACCTGAGTGTGGGCGATGACACGAACAACTTTGCAGTACTTGATGATTTTCTTCAAATCACGTTCAATGCTCTTCTTGCCCAAATCGTCCTGCCACTTCTTAGAAGACTTGGTGAATGCCTTCTTCTTACTCTTGTACCTGTATTATCAAGTTACACAGCCATGATAAATAAGAATTTCTCATCACTGGACAACACATCCAATGAAATTCTGCAAGTACAAAAGAGCTACGTTTCATTGCTACACAAGCGCGCGTGCAACAAGAGGAAACGAAAACCCTGTCTAGCTTCAGACTGATAGGTTCATACTCCAAAAATGGATTGCAATTCGGAACCGGTCATCGGCAGACTGTACAGTACTCTCATGCAGAGATTGGAGAGCTTTTTGTTCATTGGTTAAAAATTGATATAAGAGCAATGAATTAATGCATAACACATACCAATTCTTGTAGAAACGCCTGCGGCAATCTTCCGACAAATGCTCAGCCCATACCGTGGCCAATGCACGTAGACCGTGAGGGGTTTCAATGTATCCAACAACGCCAACAACTACCATTGGAGGAGTTTCCAAAATGGTAACTGCTTCCACAATTTCCTTTTTATTGATCTCTGGAAAAAGATATGGCTATGCAGTTTGACTGAGGTCAGAGTTGAAGAAAGAAAACTCACTTGAACCAGGTCGATCAGCTTCACGTACAACATGGGTCATGCCAGCTTTGTAGCCAATGAAGGCAGTAAGATGAACTGGCTTGGATGGATCATCCTTGGGGAAAGCCTTGACTTTGCCACGATGCCTTTGCGATCGCTTCTTGGGATAGAATCCCATGGATCCATGGCGTGGTGCACTGAACTTCCTATGAGACTGTAAAATGGATTAGCATTAAAATGAGATATTAACTTGATCATAATGTACGATATCAAAATGAAATCGTATCAGTCCGCCCTAGTTTCCACATGGTTTATAACTCGGTAAATTCTAACCATAATATAATTGGAATCATCATTTTGAAAAAATCAAAGATGGAATAAATATAATAAGAATAATATTTCGATATTTTACAAGAATTAGTTGGCAAAGTCTGCGGATTGTGCTAATATTTAAAGATACAACTCAACTTACCATGATAAGACTCACAATCAAAATGAACGAGCGTAGCTGCCGTGACAGAAAGGTTAACTTTAGCAATTTCAACAGAGGGCAGCACGGGCAGAATAAGAAGTTTGTAATGGAGGGGATTTTAAAACATTTTTCCATTAGATGGCGCCGTAAAATTTCCGGATTTGGTAACATATCAGAAAAATTATAAATTAATTTTCGTTTATGCACTTTAATTAATTATATTAATCCATTATATCTTTAATTACTCTTATTATTAAAAACTAATTTTGTGGAATTGCATTTCTTGTGTTCTGGCACATGCGCCTAAAGGTTTTTGAATTGAATAATTCATAGGAGTTGCGATAGATGTCGGACTAAGGCAGATAGCTTGATGATGAAAAAGTAATTCTTTAGTATAGTATTCCAAGTTTCTTACGGTTATATGGCTCTGCTCGTTGAATACAAGAACACAAATTTCACAATGGGCTACTAATCATCAGTAAATTTTCTAATATCATAAATAGTGTCGAATACTTTTTTGGAGATGCAGATAAGACCGTGACACGCGCTGACCTGCAATTTTATCTGCATTCCATAAAAAATATACGGCACTATTTGTGATATTTAAAATTTTTTTAACGATTAAGAGCCCATTGTGAGATTTGTGTACATTTATACAATGAGGAGGGCTATATAACCGTAATAAACTTGGAACACGAGGATAATTTTCGTAATTTAACCAATTCAAGAAGTATAAATATGCGCCAAAATCATCTTCGTAGTCCTATTCATTTAGGATAAGAAATAAACAAAATGAGAAATGTCGCAATGACGGTGCGGGTTTTTTCTTATTATGAAAATTCCATTTGAAATACCGGTAGTAAATCTGCTGATTTCCACTGTGAGACGTAAATGTTTTATCCAAACTACACATTTTTCAGCTATTTGGGCACAACGAACCAGACGCGTAAACTATAAAATACAGCCAAACATTAGTGTCTATATCAGTGGACGTTTTTGTCAATCACGATGATGAACGATCGAAGCCATCCCAATCTTTTCCGTGGTGATCTATTCCTAGTTGCGAGCAATTTAAGGATACGCAAATGCGCAGCTTGTTACATAAGCTTTGCAAAAATTGCTCCAACTCCGCATTGAATTTTTCCTCCTCGGCATTCTCCGATGCGAAAGAAAACCCAAAATCTATCACTATGGTACTCCATAGATTTGTTCAGTCACCAACATTCTTCCTGTCATACAAATGAAAAACATCTTTAAATATGGACAATGTAGAAGATATGTAGAAGTTATAATTGTTGATAATTTGGTAGATCCACTCATGCTTTTTGAGATATGACATTCTAAAAGTTTGTATTTGTATTACTCATTATCCGTTTGAGATTGCATTTCCCTTGTTGCTTTAGGCTGATGTTAATACAAATGATCTTGGGCATAAGTTCTTCCATAAAAAAATTCTTTGTGCCAGAAAATGTCTAAGAATATACAAAACGTTGTCAAAACAGGGACAAGGCTCCAAAGGAAAGTAGAAAAGTGAAATAACATACAATTGCAGATAATATATGATGGATGGATAAACGCTTTTCACTCTCTATCTGAAGCTATCTCGTCAAAATGGAAAATGGAGGATCCCTTACTGGCCAGTTAGTTGGATTACTGCCTATTTTCTCTCTAACCTATGGTATCATACATCTTCAGTTTGTGCATACAGCTGGGATAGAGGCTGGTGATGTTATGGAGTCGATGACGGCTTCATTAATAGGATCTCAAGATTCAAGAGCACCTACTTAGAAGTTGTAGACGGTGCATGATGGTCTCACCCTGAGATTCGAGGATCCTGGCCAGTGGCTCATGAGAGTTTAGTAGCACTTCTTGCCGCTATGGGTTACCAATGAGGTACTAGCAGTGGACCATTCTTTCCTGGTCTGAACGATCAGACTAGCTGCTTATCTGCACTTACGAACTGCTTGCTTCAAGCTGCGATCCAGGTGATTCGGGGCTTCTGAGAGAGCGATGATGAGATCTTCTGATGACTTTGTTATAACAATTGAGTACCAAATCTCTCTTGTCTTGTCCACTCTAAATGCAAAGATTCCTTTCCAAGAAGGGTAGATGTTTGGGCATCCTTGTCCACAACAACGCCCTTACTCTCCCTCTAACGAGCCAGATATGTACGTTACCAGTTCCTGTATACTTGGACAGCACCTGATCCTTTAATTCTAACGAAGTGTGCTCGGTAACCACAACGTCTTCACAGGTAATCTGTGTGATGGTGTGGTGTCAATCAAGCCAGAGAGGGGAAGAAGATTAAATTGAAGGAAGGAAGGATGTTTAGATTGGGTTTTTGGCAGGTTCAGGTTCTTCAAGGTTATCCTGGACAACGGTTCTCCTTAAGATGAACTGGTTTTAGAAGACGATCAATGAACATTGATTTTGTATTTTCCCAAGAGGACAATATCTTTCGAATGGACTGCGTTGTGTTTTACTCGTAGTATTCCTCTCCCTTGCCAAACTCCCTTTGATATCTTGGATCATTGGGTTACGAAGTGGTTATAAATTCTCTTCATGCTTGGCATTCCACAATTGTCTTGGAATAGACGATATATTATATAGATTTCGGCCTTGGTATGTGCGGATTTCTGGTCAGCCTTCAAATTCTTCCCTATGCCATCATTTCATTGGCGACATAGACCAAAGTCTCTAAATTTTTTTGCATTCGCAACCCCATGTATGTTCGCATGTTTCTTGGCGACCCCTTATAGATAAGATGTTATAAAACCTTGTATTGACATATTTGGCAAATAAAAATTAACCATAGTCACTTAAATTCAGATCAATGCTTTTAACTATTAAAAATTTCACCCTTATTGTCAATAACATATTTTCTTTTCTGAAATCAGTTCTGTGAAAATCCACTCGGAAGCGGAACTATTTCGAGAATCTTGAAGTCCAAGAGATTTTTTAGCAACTTAATACTTCCAAATTAACTTTTATGCTTAATCATTTCGTTTGTGAAATATGGATAATTTTAAATCAGCCAAAAATCCAGAATAAAGTTAAAGCTCATTGTTGGGTAGTACGCCGTCGCAGCCGCCACCGCGCCTTCCAACGTTCCCTTCAATCTCAATAACTTCCCAACGTTCGCAGCATTTTCCCCACATTTTCCCGCTGTCGCTTGTGAGCGCCAGACGTGCAATGCATTGACTGTGTAGTGCGAACAGAACGTACGCGCATCGATTAACCGGTTTTCATATCGATTCGCAGAACGGCAGGTTTGTTTGCAATTAGCTAATTAACTTCAAACTAACTTTCTTGCAACTTCAGTGAGCAGCCCGTAGACATGCAGACAAACACGACAGAAGTCGCGCCTCTGGCCCGTCCTAAGACTGATCCTGTCATGCCGGATACGATGAACGATGTGCCGCCCCACGTACTCGAACTTATCGCACAATTTCTTGTTGGCGTGATGAGCCAAGACGTGGACTTACGGAAAGCGCATCTTCGAGCATCGATGAAGGATTTCCTTCCGTTAATCCTCGTCATGTACGGGCTAATCATCGTGCTCGGCGTCATTGGAAATACATCCATTCTGATTCACACTTGCCGACACAAGCTGTGCAATGATCCATCTTACATATTTGTTATTAACAATGCGTTGAGTGATATCGTAAAGTGCGCGGTTGTGCTGCCAATCTCGTTGTATGTACTCTTGGTGCAAAACTGGATGCTGGGCGAATTGTTGTGTTCCTTCCTTCCGATGCTACAAGTGAGTATATATTAAATCTAAATCTATTATTTGTATTAACATTGGAAGAAAAACGATTTATTTAACACCGACAACTTGATCTTCTTCAACCTTCAATAGGAATAAGGCATTGAATTGAATCACAAATTTGGGATGATATTACTTTTTGATTTGATAAGTGGGTAGAGATTTCACCTCAAAAAGCGTCCATTAGAGAAATGTCACTGAAATCGAAAGCTTTGCAATATTTAGTATTCAGAGAACGGATACGAAGTTTGACTTAATCAATAGTTCTAGAAATCAACAAGTAGGCTTCAAAACTTATCCAGACCTTTGAAATTCACTTGTATGTTTCAGTTACATAAATTTTATTGTTATAGAGGTACTAAAATGTCTGTTAATATTAAATATAATTAAATGTTATCATAATTAATCTTGTATTCAAATATATATTGGGTTGTTCAGAACATCAACCTTGCTGTATGAGCTCTAAAAGTATATAAAAAATTTATTCTGTCGGGAAAAAACGAAATTACTTAATTTTACGAAAGTAGAATTTGAAATGGACTTGTTATTAAAATATTAAAGATATAAAATCTAAGGTGGATTTTTAATTTCTAATTTTCAAGTAAAAATTATAATTTCTACTAACTCATTTCCATTTTCAACATCTGAATATCGTCTAAAACATCTGCAAGTTAATAAAACATTTTTCAATATCAATAATAATAGGTGTAAAAATAGATATCCATTATTTTTGCAATAAATGGTGTTCTGTGTTAGTTATCTGTAATTGGCGTTGTATAAGACTGATCGGGTTACATTTGATGGTTTTCGAAAGATGAGATGTCGTACTAAAAATAACGTTGTGATAATTTTGTAATTAGTTCTCTCAGTTTTGTTGGAGCTAACGAAAAAATACGTTATATTTTTCTTATATAAATATGAACATTCAAGTCAGGAGGTTGAAAATGTGAATAGTGTTTATGATTCTAATACTGTATCAAATAATTGTGTGCAATTTTCGTTTGGTCGATTCCGTTCCGGTAAATTCCATGTTAAAAATGCACCACGCACTGGAAGGTTAATTGGCGCAAATATTGGTAAATTATGGTTATTGTCGAGTCAGAGCGTCATATGTAATCACTATTTCCATTGACCAAGAGTTAATGATTGCATAAAAAACCATTTGGAACGATTTAAAAAGCTAGAGATTGAAAGAAACCCTTTTTGCTGTTTGACCCCCCAAGACCCCCCCAAAAAACAAAAAACGAAAAACCGAATTTGCATATGCGAATCTCTGCTGAATTGCTAAAAAATTGTTTCAATTTTTTGACAATAGGAACTAGTAGTTTCGTGAAAAAATCATACAGGAATTACCTTTATATTTGCCACAAGTTACCAAACAAAACGGAGCACATTTTATTATAAAATTAAAGTATTACTTTTTACTACAGCTATCTAAATATTCTCTGTAATGTCTGAAAACTAATAAATTTTTCTCAATAAAAATTGCTACTATTTTAATATCAACTGTAAAGACGAGATGGTGAAAGATAAATTTCATGTTTAAATTGAATAATCTTCCATTTATTTAAATCTCCATCCCCATCTTCTTATAGCAATAATAAGAAACTTGTTGGATAAGGGAATCTAGAAGATTGGGGATCATTCCATTCTACATCTAGACTAGAAAGGATGAGAGTAAAAAAAACAAACAAACAACGCTTTCATCCAGAAAGCGAAACAGGAAGAAAAGGTGTGAAAATGCGCGAATTGAAGAACAGGAATTGGCGAACAGAATGCTTCGGGGTAATAAATAAAGCTTAACGGGAGATGTGGATGAATGCTTCCTGCACTTGTCTGGTCACTGAACACATTTAGTAGATTGCAGCATCCTGCCCACGCTGAATTCATTGCTTCAGCTATGACTTAAAAGAAATTTCATGTGATAAATTAAATTTCAGTAGGTACGGAAATGAAATTCCAACGATTGAATGCATTGGTTTCTGCGTCATATCTTTCAATAAAAGTTCCTAGCTATTGAAGTGTTTCAAGTAATAAGTTAAGTAAGTTCTTTGACTTTGTGCGCAATGCCTTGAAAAGGTAGCGAAACAGAAATTGAATTAAAAATAATTCTTTTTCTTTACATGCTTTCTGGATTTTAAATCTAATATTTGCTCATACCATCCAGAGAAACGTGACTAAATTTGCACTAATATTAAAGGAACTGAAAGTCAGTGAATATCATGCAAGTTGAATATCAAATGTAGAAATGTAGATTATATAGAAAATATTTGCGTCAGGTAGTGGAGTGCTAATAACAGAAATCCCACGAATGCAGACTCTGTTAAGGAAATTCAATATATTTTTCAAGTAAACAGATTTATATTTATTTATACAAGCAAGACCTTTTTACACCTACCAGGAAAAATTTCCACTAGAAGAGAAAATTTTCCTAGTTTTCTACAATATTATTTAACTTTAAAAGTCTTCTTTCTCCGAATTCATTCTAAATACGATTTTCATCATGGAATTAAAAAATAAGTGAATAATTAACCTTTGCAGAGGATGAAGCTATAGAAAGAAAATAATAATTAATTTAAAATAAAAATAGTACGGACAACAACATATTTCTATAATAAATGGAAAAGATGTAGCGTATACTAATTGTAAAGAGGATTATTTGATAAAAAAATTCTACGACTCTTTGCAAAAGAAAATTTACAGAAAAATCTCATTGCATATTTATTGCAAATATAGTTTAAATTAATGGATTTGCGTTGATAAAAATATAAAAATAAATGTAACCAAGATTTATTTAAACATTAAACTTAAATTATTTTAAATATAGATATAATAAAATGAACATCGCACAAAAACGTGCATCAAATTTTTCTTTACTCCATTCGAAAAAGGGCAAAGTTCTGCACTGATTTCAGGTATCATATGTAATATTTTTATTAATTTACCGAAGCTATTTTCAGTCAAAATATCAATTGATTTCAATATTTAACAGGCTTATTTTCATTGTATTTTTGGACTGAATATATTGAATCAATCTATACGAAATCAGAAATTCAGAAATTCTTGATATTTAAAATGGTGTTATTAAATTGGGGTGTTGTGATATTATTTTATTTTTATGAGTAAATATTGAAAAAAAATAGAGTGAGTATATGAAAAAATATAAACAATTTATGAAAACGAGAAAAGTTAAAGGGGGTGAAAATGATATAGATTTAACTCCATCGAAACTGGGGCAACTATCTATCAGATGTCTTATTTCCAGGAGATATAAAGAAACTATAACTTACTTATTACCAATATATATATATCGAAATAATCAATAGGTGCGATATTAGCAGATTGCTTTCAAGCATTACCAAGAAGAGTATCATTGCAATTCGATTTATATGTGTGTACAAATAACACGCACAACATTCGGGCATATCAATTCATTTCAAAGTCCATATAGTAACGTCATGGCTTTGCTGCGTTTGATTGATTGATCCTTAATCCTCTCGACATTGCGGTGCCTACTGGCGAATTTTGGCAATATTGAATCTCCTCGCGGCCACGTTGAGCAGGATTATCGGATTTTCAAGCTCGTATAATGCGATTTTTCTGCTTGCAAACTCTGTATCTACAGCGTTGATGTTGATACGGTACGCAGGGATTGTAGTTATTTATGCACACAATTTGTTTCCAGCATTTTGCGCTGACAGAAAAACTGGGTGTATCTATATTTAGGTCAAATACAATCGGAAAATATTCCATCTGTGCTATAACCGCTTTTCTTCTTAGGTTTTCTTTAATGGATAAACCAAACCAATTATCAAACCAATTATAATTAATATTTTCCAAATTTTCTGGCTCTAAAGTCAAAATGGATTCTGAAATATACAGTATCCTGGTCATCCGGGCTATCATCTCTCCTGTCTCTTATTCCTTATATTTTTGGGGGTCTTAATGTGTCGTTTATACTTTATTTACACAAGATGTTTGAAGATTAAATTGAAGACAAGCCGAAAGCTGAACATAAGAAAAGAAAAAAAAAATTATGAAAAATTATGACTAGCCTTTTTTGTATCGCATATTGTACTCATAAAAATGTTGAAATTATGCAGGATTCTGTTTAAAATTATGGTTTTAGGAAACACCATATTTTTTGTCGTCCGAAAATTAAATTTTTAAACGATATCATACCGAGTGAATTCATTATCTTCGAACATGACTTTTAATTATAAATTTAATTAAAACGATACATTTGTGCTACTATGTTGGGTTTTAAAAAATCCACTGAAATGTTATATTTTCATTAGCATTACAGGATAATGACCAATTGTATTTACAAAATTAAATCGAAATATTCATTTACTTTGCATGTTAATCTTCGATTTAAATGAAGCAATATTTAACAAGGATTAAAATGAAGAAAGTGAAAATAATATTCAGAGTCATATTCTTTGTTAAAAAACTTTTTACACATCATTTGCATCATTTTCAGTCAAATCGAAGAAAGAGTTTCTTATGCATGCAGATCTAAAGATGAAACGTATTATTGTAAAATATGAGATGCTCATGTGTTCAATTTTAAAGGTAAAGTTATAAAAGTATTTAAGGATTATTAATTGCTTGCCCATCCGCTTCGGAAAGAGTTGATTAAGATTGAGTACGGTCTGATATAACACATGGAATGAGAGGCAAAACGTATTTTTGCAAATAAATTCAGAAGGCCGTTCAATGATAAAACACAAAATTAAATATTGATTATAATATTTTGTCTCAGGCTTAAAATATTTATGAAATGATTTTGTGAACTATTTATTTGATTATGAATTATTTACTATGTGTATTACTACTGACTAAAATGAAATATTATCCAATGTTAATAAGTGACATTCGTTATTCTACAAGTGGAAGAAATGATTACCTTTTATTTTACAAGTGAGAGAAATGGATGCCGAAACGCAAAATAAAGTTCTAGTTACTAAGGTTTAAAATATTTAAGATTTGATAAACATGGTGATAATACACTGATGCCCGGTTGCACAAAAATTAATTCATGCATTTAAATACATGTAAATGATAATCATTAGTTGATTTGATTTACTTGTGATATTTGACATATCATATCAGAAATTGGACCATTGTACCAAATTTTCTTCGGAAAAGTCATTAAAAATTTCTGAAATTTGTGTGTCACTCATGTTATCGTACTCATGGTTCAAATTTCTCAGTCATTTATAATTTAGTATTTTTCACACCTAATATAATGTACTATTATTTACATATTCCATATAGCATATATAATTTTCTTTCTATGTAGTATTGATTGCCTGAACAAATCGGGATTTTATAGGTACTTTCTTCGAGTCGTTAATTAACACGCATTATTATACTTCATTAAGGGTATTCCGTTGCAATTCTCTTAGGAATAAATTGTCGAAAATGGAAGTCAATAAATAAATTATATAACAATTCGAATGAGTAGACTGATTTGACCATTATATATATCAACTTTTCAAACTCGTCAGCAACATTCGCGATTTCAACAGTTCAATTAATGGCATATAATCAAATCATCACGTATTATTAAATTTACTTCTAGAAATTTAGTGCCAACTCAGGAGAAAAGTTCTGTATGCACCCAAGAATGCAAGGCAATCAGCTGCATCCTTGAAAGCAAAATATTACTTAATTAATGATCTTATTTTCAGTTCTTGAAGACGTTTTTCGTTCTATAAGTGTAATAATTACAAATTAATGCTTCCTTTTCAACCCCCTAAAGCCATGCTTTACTTTTCCAATTATTGAATAACTTGTATCATTTGACAATAACAAGATAATTATTTTCAAACTCACACTGAAATATACCTACCTCTCGATAATTATTTATCAAATGTGAACGATTAATTACACCCGGGAAATAGAGTGCTAATATATACTTGCATAATTAACGTTATAATTTAATTATAGTATCTCCAAGATCGTACGTAACTAAGTACTATCTTTGATAAACAACTATCGATTGAACAAAGTTAGTAATCAACCGATTTAATGTGAGAATTTGAGAGAAATAATTAGAAGTAATTACTTATTACAAGGAGCACACAATAAACCTCATATTATACTACTACTTATGCTACTTTATACCACCAACAGTTGAATGAACAGTTATATGAATACGTCTAATTTAAACTAGGTTATATGTATAAAATTCTACTTGTGTTAAATTTTGGTTCGGATAAGGTTTATCAATTAATTTAATTGCTTTTTATATTATTCAAGAAATTTTGCGTTTGATAATTTAATGAAATTGTTATTTTGAAATAAGTAAAAATTGTGCAATGGAGTTCAATAATTCGATTCGGTAAGTCTGGTTTCAAATTTCTAGGCTCATAAATCGTTACTTATATCCAAAGAGTAGATTATTCAAATATAACATTTCAGGTTATTATTTCATAAAAAATGTCAAAATATAGAAATGGTTATTGCTAGTGACAAATATGTAACAATAACCGTTTATATGTATCGAAATTTTGATTTACAAGAAATTGTTACAACATGTCCCATTCTTAAACTTTCAGGAATATAGGTAAAATTTAATACAAAATTGGGAAAAATGCATTGATGACAGTGTCAAGTGGAGAAGCACTTTATTTTTTTAAGATAATAGATTAAAGTGATTATATTTTTATATTTTTTGACAGTCTGTCTAATACTTAAGCTTTCATATATTTTTGTGAATTCCTTGGTATGCATATCATAGGCACTTTACTTTTCTCGCATGAATACTGCGAAGTTTTGATTTATTTTCATATACATATAATATTCATAAGAAATTTTAATGCAAACAAAAAAAATGATTATATTTACATGTTCGCAGATTGAATTTTTGCTTTATATTCAAAATCTAACCACTTTATCATCCTTGATTCTTAAAGTTAAGTTAGTTTCCGAAATATCTCCCCTGACTCTTATGTACCTATCTAACAATTTTCTAACATATTCTTCAGATGAATTAACGTTTGTTAAACATTATTGGGTTGAATTCTTGAAATTAATTTCAGATAATTCCATTGTAATATTGATATGAGATTTTTATTTTTATGTCAGGATATCCCTCTACATGTGACGACGTTGACATTTGTCCTAACTGCATGGGATCGCTACCGATTTATCCGTAATCCAAACAAATCAAGGATGCCAGCGTTGGTCTGTGCTGTTGGAACATGGCTGACGGCTCTCTGTCTTGCACTTCCGTTTCCGATCTACATAATCTATGTCGACTTGGGCGTAAGTAAACTTCAACTGGATTCTAAAGTTACTTTTAAAATTTATTCTTCACTTTTAAGTTTTGTAATGTTTGGAAACATATTTTAAGAGATAAAGTTTACGTTAAACGATGTTTTTAAACTGTTTTTTTTTTACCCTTTGTAGAGGATAAAATTTAATTTAAAACTTTCCTTTCTCTATTCTCTTCCAAATTTAATTGTCTTTAATGTTATGCAAGAAGTAAATAATGAAGTAAATAATTGTACAATGGGAATGGTTATCACATGATATTAATATTTTCATCCCTGGAATCAAATTCACTGTATTATACATTGTCTGGTGTGCAAAATATATTTTAAAGTTTGATACCTCACATATTTTTTTTTAAATAAATAAGAAATGAAGTTAATCAAAACATTAAAGGAGTTAAATAATCCTTTTACATCCCGAAGTGTGTCAAATTATATTTTGACTGTTTTCTCGATACATTTCTCAAAATTATTAGTTAGATAATTTAGCGATATTAATATCTGTTGTGTTTGGTATCACAAGCAGTCGAATAGTCAAAACTAGTTTCAAATTTACAGGCTTAAAATCGTTAATTATATCGAAAAACTATAATATTAAATATTTAACATTCAATATTTAAATATTTATACAGGTTACTTATCAGTTTAAGATTTCAACCATTTCAGATTATTATTTCATAAAAATGTAAAAATTAAAAAAAAAAATATTGTTATGGATAAAAATATAACAATAATTGTTCAAATGTAACGAAATTTTGAATGTTTTAATGGAGAAAGAATCAAGGTCTAAATTAATGTTAAATAAATTGCAATTAAGTGAATGAATCCGAAGATATATTTATTTTACGAGATATTATTAGAAAATGCTCCATCCTAGCCTACTAAGTTTATAATATTAAGTTATAAACTATTCGAACATTTTTGTAACATTTTGCTTCGCATCGAAACTGTCCTTATTCGACATTGTAGAAACTAGTCACGTATCGCACTCTACAATCAAGATTTATTCCAAGTAAAGTTGATTGTTCCGAGCACGCTAGTCTTGTGGTAAATTTCGCCAAAGTTCTATATTGTTCAAGTATTATAATAATCCTCCCCGATGTCTATTCGTTAATTATCGTTCTATTTGCTGTAGGATTTAACTTATCCACTGACATACATTTGTTTTTGGTCCATTATCCTTAAACCTAGAATTGCACGCTTTGCAAGTGACAACGAAGAGCTGCGTTTACGTATTCGATTACTTCGGATTTAAGCAGACAAACATTTCAATTTAATTGGATTTCTTTGGAAAATTAATTATACGCGACTGCATTGGCTTGTTTTTCCTATTCCCATTCCAGGTCATCATGAATATTATGGGCGTTGCCTGAACTATTTATACGCATTCAGCGAGTTCTGCGCTCCTCTAATGAATTTGCATAGCCCTAGTTATCTGTTCATAATTTGAAACATGTCTATTAAGTACATACAACATGATTTATATTGTTTGATACAAGTTATGAAGCGGTAATATTAAATTCGTGTATATTTATGACCCGTTTTATAAAAACAAGAAAATTCAGGCACGGACAATTTTCATTGCACAATTCAGTGCACTTCCATTGTTTTTCTTTTCTTCAACTTTTCTTATTAAGTACTTTTTGTGCAATTAAGTAATGCCTGTGTTTCACGAGGCGTCTTTTGTCTGTTTAGCAGCTCGATCAACGCTTTGCTTGTTTTGGCATTTTGAGCTTCTGCATTCTGCGCTGGTTCCACAAATTTCTGCTCATCCTTACCAGCTTTGTTATGTATTGAGTTTCACATTCCTGACGTGAACTTTGCTTTTCATGTTGCGGAGCTGAGAACGCTCATTTCGGAGATGCTTCCCATGTCATATTATTTAAATATAGGTGCTGCAATTACATTGCGTTCCATTTCTTGTAGCGTCATTTGCTGCTTCAATTTGTAGTCGGATATTTGATGATTACTACATGGTAATTCAGTATAGTATAAAACGGTGTTTATACGAAATACAATTTGTTTTTATAATTACCAAGCAAAAACAGAGTGTTTAAGTAAAAGCTGAAATCATGCGCTTTAAAATGCTTTTTGAATCATCAAAATCGGTCAAATAGTTCTTGAGTTATAAGAAAAAACAATTCTTATAGGAATTTGCATTGAAAATTTAAAAATGCACCTGTTACATAATAAGTTAAAATGTAGCAAAGTAACGTAGTAATTGCTG
>JARJDZ010008524.1:0-40136 GCA_030264555.1 Aleochara sp. GC000083 | reverse complement strand
CTCCTCAAACCCTCCTCCTTCCTTATCTCTTGCATGATAAGGCCCCCGGCTTGGGACGGGTATAGCGGAGTTAAATCTTGCATATGTACCAACCAGCCAGGCCATGTTCCACAAACTGTTTCATTAATTAACATCCATGTGCCATCCAAACCGATATGCCAAATAAACATTTGATCAATTCAGTGACACGCTCAAGTTTTAAAAAGAAACACATTTCAATTTGATATACAATTGCCACACGCACTAATTTCCTGATCGGACACGATAAATTTTGTCATCGGGACTTGGCATACAAAAATGGCGGATATTGCACGCCATAATTGCCTCTTGGCACGAATAAGTCTCTTGAGACGTTGCGAAATCGAAATCTATCCTCTATTACACGCATTTGTTATGTTGTCACGTAATTACATCCCGAGTTAACTGATAATTAAACGGGTACATACATTGGCACCGTTTCGTTGCGATTTTGCAACTACGGAACACCACGTCTGCACGCCTCAGCTGACTGAGCACTAAAGCGGAACCAAGCGACATAAGCCGAACATACTTACACATCACGTAACAGCAACATGCCAATAAAGGCAATCGCAACTCGGAAACAGGCCTTTTAGCAAAAAAGGACCAAATAAGTTTCAAATGAGCCACACCGATCTAGCAGAGGGCTTGTCGGGATAATGCGTGTAATCAAATTGGATTATGAACATTTAGCGCAAGGACCCATCTTATTGTTTATAAAATTATAGATAGTTCACCTTTTGTTACCTTTTGGATTTGGTTTGCAGCCATCGATGATTCCAGTTTCTACGATATAATGAATATGATGATTTCCAAATGTTCTTGATACTTCTAGCTCCTCCATGAATGACATGAAACTGCTGCCCAAGATCACATTGTTTTCATGTAATGAAGTCTCCAGCAATAGATGCAAAATCTGTAACAAACAATATAATAACATATTTGCTGATGTATTGCAGTTACAGAAATAGTATCTATACATTACCATAATGATGCTTTCCATAATGCTATGGCTGTTCAAGTTTCTGCCATGTTAAGTGAAGATTCCAAATTGTTTACCAATTATTAATGTATGAAGTAGTTTTGTAGAACATTGTATCTTAGATCCAGTCATTGAATAAGTATCATACAATTAGTCATCAATGATGAACATCTTTAAAACAAATAGATGCACAACTTCACTTCGCTTCTCGTCAAGGATGGGACAGAGTTATTGCAATTAGCATTTATGCACGTAGATTATACATTATATGATGAATTATTCCCTACCATCGCAGGAATATATCACATAAAAAAGATGGCGGTGACAGATCTGAAATGCGACTACAGCGCCACCCCTAGCCAGTAATTGGAAACAGCGACAAGCCACCTGCCGGCAAATAGTAGAAACTAAATGACATTATGTCTAGGTCGGTAATGTAGACTTCCTCAAACTAACATTAACGCTGTGGAATGTCAGGGGTCGCTGTAGTCACATTTTCATTTCTTTATGAATTTTAAATAAAAAATGGAAAGAAAAATTACAAAGAGGAAACTCACCTTTGTAAATTCAGATGACAGTACTTCTTCAATTTTCCGTCTGGTTCATCAGAAAAATCCTTGCAGAGTAAGTTCCACCTTGCAGAGAAATTATTAATAGAGAATCTGAAACGAGAAAAAACTACTTGAGCTATGACAAAAAAACTAATATGTGGTTTGTGAAAATGAAAGCAAATTACTGAAGTTGCCAATACCTACTAAATTATAAAATGTATTGCACTTCTGCATTTTCAAACCGGTGCAGTTGTACGAAAATACGAAAGGATGAATTATTATTTTGCCATCGTTTCAATATGAGATCTAAGCGAATTATTGATTGGGCGTCAAGCGAGCATTGCAGCAATGAATCCTGGTGGACGTACCAGAATCGGGTGCGTACCCGAAAGGGACAAAGTCAAGGCGCCAATATGACAGTCCATAAAATAACTGTATGTCCATCTATTCCATCGTAATAGAATTGCGATCGCCACCTTCGATAACAAATTGCCGAGGGGATTTCTCGTCGTTTTTTTTTCTTCTGTCGTTTGCTTCTTCGACGACGGCATCGACGTGCAGAGCGAAAACTTTGTTAGGAGAATCGCGCGCCATCATCGCCCATCGCCATCGTCCAATTTCATTACCGAACATAAAACGTGTAAGTTCAACGTGTCCCCGCGGCAGCTCGTATCATAATTCGGAAGGACCAGAAAGCGAGAAGAGCAAAAAGATAAAAACGGAATGGAATGGAATAGTTTTCAAGTCGTCGTCTTTCCACCCTCCTCCGCTTCAATATTAAATAATATCGATATATAACTCAATTTCAGCAAATGGCAGAGGCAGGGAACGACGAACGCGTTTAAGACCATCGAGCAAGAGGCTCGAACAACACACACCAGCCAGCGCGAAGCTCATTTACGGAAGTAAACTGAAAAGAGTGTACTTTTATGGCGACGCCAAAGGATTCAATTTGTTTAAATTGCGCGCGGCGAGCGCAGATAATGAGGCGAAGCCGAAAAGAAGTTTTTCTGTTTTAATAAAAAGGAGCGGGCGAAATATTCGATTTGCGTTTTACGATTACGATTAGCACATTTGCGCGCAGCGTCTTCTGGAGTGACATTAAGGCTGGCACATTTTCGCCTCTGCACGCAGACACACAAAGTGTTCCCGAAGAACCATCCCGAGAGGAATGTGTTCGGAGACGAATTGGGGTGTTGTGATCACACCCAGTGATTTGGTTGGTTGGCTGGGGCAAGTCGAGAAAATAATAAGCGAGAATTTTATGGCGATAAATTTTCAGCAAGCCCACAAGAGCGCGCAGAGATTCCTCTCCTCTTCTTCGGCTGGCGAAACTTGCGGTGGAAATCAACTTCGACTTGCCGAGCGTAATTTATTGCTGACCGCGCCGGCGCCCGCACATAATCACGAATGGCAAAAAAGATAACACACAATCCGATTTTCTTCGCGCGCACATCCAACGAACCAACGAACGAACGTTTCGCCTGCCTTCCCATGTCTACTTTCAGTATGCTACCAAACTTATTGGCGAAAAAATGAACGCTTTCTACGTTGGAAATATTCTACACATAAATTTTCCCATTTTTTTCGTACCGCACCATTTTCAAACGCATTGCTAATCACACCATCAACTAAAAGATGAAAATTTCCACCCTCCATTACAAAATGTACTATTTCAGTACTGTCCTTGATCAATTTGATGAACAACTTTGGGAAAAAAAGCAGAAGAGATAATTATTGAAGCATCTGACTAAGGTTGAGGTTGAGAAGACAAGTGAAAGAAGTTCAAATTACGTAACAATTGCTTACGGCAAAACGTATATCGGACGTGGGATGCTTAACGATCCATCGCGAGTCCTTCTTCTTCCTTCTTGCAGGATCTCCTAGATCCGGCCAAATCCTTATTGTCAACTCTGTCGAGTGCAGTCCGCTTCAGGGATAGCATAATAAATGAACACATTTGAACCGCAGCAAGTGGACCGGAATGGAAACGACATGAAGAGAGGCAGCACCCCGTTATTCCCGGATTCATCCCCATCCGCAAGGATACGACCCGAGTATGGGTCCACATGACCGGAATAAATGATGTAATCAGGTGTAAATGGGACGATGCGGGTAAGTATCTTTTAAGTACCTGTTAATCTCTTCAATGGACACATTTGAATTGTGAATGAGATGAGTCCTAAACAGTCAATAATTCTTCTAAACAAATGACATTTAATAACTGATTGCTGAAGGTACTTCCGCTATTTATATCAATTTGTTGATACCATCCTTGGGTCACATCTAAACTAACAAAACTTCCGGTCTTTGAATTTGTTTCCTTTTACATTTTCGATATGATTCCTTTTTCCTCAATTCCCATCTTTAGCATTTCTTCAATAGCCCATAGTTAAGTTGGTAGCTGTGTCTCGGCTCCTTATGAATATAACATGCGAATATTCCAGCACCCTCAAAGTGTTACATATCAATAATAATTCCCAACCCCCAAGCATCCTCCTCATCCTCGTTGGCCTTCTCATATGACCCTATGGAAAACCTACAGGATGTTCCCTAGCTTGCAAAATTTTCACATGTTTTCCACATGCATCGCACCCAGCCCAGTAAAATGCGAATGGTTCGCACAGTAAAAGGAAACGAGCTGTGGCTACAGAGATCATTTGTAAATGTTCTTCCCTTGCCCTTTTTGCCAGCGGCCTGGAGAGCAATCGCAAACGGATGGGTCCTTTGAAAATCCAAAGAAAATATGATTCGTTTCGCGCCCAGGCATTTTCTAGATGTTCGCGCACAAAAGATCACCACCAATGGAAAACCAACCAACAAAGGAAAGCTTTTGTTCAATAATATATGCCAATGCAAATTTCCATTCGTTTGGCGATGAATTTAAGCTACCATACCTTTTCATGGACTGGAGAAATATTGATATTTGTTGACTAATGTTCTGGTTTTGGAGTTTCATTTGAGGGAAATAAAAGTTTCAGAACTAATCGTGTACTTATTGTTAGTACACACCCCTTTAACAGAGGCGCTTTGAGAAATCTTCCTGGCATAGATTTGGCAACAAGTTTGTCCAGCTGATTTTACAAGGTATTCCATTTATGTGTTTATAATCAATGTGTTCAAGTTATAATATTAAAATTAAGCAACAAAATATTGTGTTAAATAAATCTTGATTGCTTTCCTTTCAGTGCAATGATTAAAGTTGGAATATTTCATCTAAAATTACATTTCGCTGACATATTTTATACACCCAAATACATAACTTGAAGAGGCGAGTGATCAGAAATATGAAAATATCAATCAGTGGTAAGCTAAAAATGATATATATCTGGATTATTAACTAATGATGTGTTTCAGATGTGAATAATTCTTATTACTCCATATGGACAGATATCAACAGATTATTCAAGACAATTTTTTGGGAATATGTTTTAAATACTGAAAGTAAATGCTTGAAATAAACTTATTTCCTTGATTGGAGTATCTTTATGAAGATGATTACATGGTAATTAGTTGATCATATATCAAAGTATATCATTTGTTAATTAAAAATTAATTTGTAGCCACTGATTGATGGAAATGCAAAATCTTTTTGGGCCTTGGGTCAAAACCACAATGTTAAAACTAATAATATCTTGGAAAATAACAATGAAATAGTGCAAATGGACATTTCAATTGGTTAAGATAAGAAGTTTGCATACTGGAGATGTCTTCGAAAAGAAATCTGCAATGCATGGGATCAAATGGAGTAATCGACTAAATGAAACCAATGCAAAAATGGAAATAAAAACCTTCATATTGTACAAAGCATGTACACCAAAATGACAACGGCTAATGATTAACGCATTAATATAATAATATTCCAGCAGAGCGATGTTCTTCGCTTCATTTCAAACGGAACAAATTAATATTCGAGCGTCGAGCATTGCGCACGATAATAAATCATATCAAACCACCAACCAACCAACCAGCCACACAGCAAGCAGCGCGCGTTCGCTCGCAATGGATGGGAAAGGGTTGGTAATTAAGTTAATGGTCTCGAAACAAGATTGCGTTCGGTTAGCAGTTCAACCATTTCAAACTGATAAAATTGTTTCTTTATCTCAGCGAATGTAGCCACGCGCGCGCACAAAGTGGCGAATAATTTACGGCGTTTAAGCACCATGCCGAGTTAAAAGCTCTCATCGTAAACCTCCGTGCAGGATATCCCGCAGGACGAACAAGGAGGAGGACTCTCGGCGCGAATATTTCATTTTCTTTTAATGATGATGCCATCGCTCAGTTCATTGCGCAGACTTTTGTCATTGCAGTGGCTCGTTTTCTTGAACCGAGTGTATTTAAGCTTAATAGGCGGCAAGCAAGTTAAACAATGCGAAGAAAAATTGCGAAAATTGCGATTTTTTGCCAACCCGAATTGCGCTAAAAGCTGGATGGTTACAAATCATTGAAAAACATCATCTGATAACTGCATTTAATGATGGCTACAATAAATAACGTTGGTTTTTGTTGCACATCCCCAAATGGATGATATGAATGTGTGCGGGGAGATAAAAACAAAAATTTCAGTCAGTGCTTCTCAATTGATGGTTTTACACATCAAAAATGTCTTTAATTTTGTCCTGAATTGTTAGGGAAATTCAGTTTTAAGATATCTATAATATTCATACTTAGTAGTTTCATTTTTCGAGTGAAATTGTTGATTAAACCATGACGAATCAAAATTGTTTGATGACCACTGTTTGAATTCAATCTACACACATGGATGAAATGTGTTAATAGCCATTGCATCATCGGTAATAGCTTTCGGCTATCAGCACATTCAATACTCGAATGTCCAGTTCAGTGGGGTCCGGTAAAAACGAGCAAAGAAAATCGCGTCGCGTTTCCAACTGGATTTTACATTAATCAAAAACGTATGAAGTTGGTTCATACTTCAGCTTGGTGTTGGCGCTGTTGGTTGTGATCCGCTTTGCGTGCGCACAATGCGGTAACAGGATTATTCAATGAGGATCAATGAGGACCCAAAGCTGCTATGTCCTCCACGGCTCGCCATTTCCTCGAATCCGTCGTCTCATACCCAATCCCAATCGTATGATTACGGGGTTTGAATCAACCTTCAGGTTCAAACCCTCAACCTCCAAACTTCAAGTTAATATACAGACTGTCTCAGATATCATATCACCACTGTTAAAATTCCTCCAGTTTTTGAAATTTCTTCATGATTTATAGTGCAATTATATGTTTTAATCTCTTGTTTTATAATATTTAGAAAAACCGAGATGATATTAAATTTGTTTGTTATGGAACTAAGATATTAGCAATTAGATAGATATCAAATAGGATTACTTGCATGATATCCTAAGAAAACAGTTAAATTATATTTAAATAAAGTTTCCAGTGCTTTCCTATTGCAGTTTCATTTAAACAATTTTGTCGCTTTTTAGTAGTTCGCTATTGTCATAGAGATAATATCATTATTTCATAATATTGAAAATACTTATTGCCAAAAATAAAGTTTATCTGGAATTTTTTTTTTTTTTTAAGTAACGAAATAATAACCATTTTTCCTAACTTCATATAAACTAATGATAAATTTCATTAGTCAACTTCAATAAAATCATGAAATAAACTTTAAATTATAAGAAACATTTTTAGAACATTTGCGTTTTAATAAGTTGTTTAATTTTGATGTTTTTGCTACTTTTTTAAGCTTTTCTACGAAGTTCATGCAAGTAATTTAATTTAATATTAATATTGCTTGATTTTTTGATAGATATATTTTTGTTATATGTAAAAATTAATAACTGGGATATGCATGAAATCAATCAAAAATTATATGCTCATTCGAACAAAGTAAAAAAATAAATGATATCGCATTAAAAAAATACTTTGTTCCATTTCTTTTAATGTTCTTTTACGTTTCAATAAGTTCTTTAATTTTGAAATGTATGTTACAATGCTTTTTAAAGATCATACAAGTAAATCTACTTAAAATTAATATTGCTTGATATTTTGGCAGATTTATCTTTGTTATATGCAAAAATTAATAACTGCAAAACATAAAATTAATCAAAAAATAGTATCCTATTCAAACAAAGTAAAAAATATATGGTATTTCATTAAAAAAGTTAGTTCGTTTAAATTTTTTTGAAATTCTTTGGTTTTTCTTAGTATGAATTGTAAAACAAGGCAGAAATGTCAATGCAAATACCAAATTTTATGAAAAAAATACTCAAAAACTAATAAAAATGTGTTCGAAAAGAGGTATGAATTTGTATGCTTATATAATAAAGTAATGGATGATAATATTTCTCAAAAGATTGTGATTTGACTGCGACCATAGCAAAGTGCAAAAAGTTGGAGATGTCAAAAATGGCAAATTCCAAGTGATCTATCGCAAATAACCAAACCACATTGTATTCTCGAGTTGATTCAATTATCACTTACACGACGCAATGTACCAAGGCATTGTATATTAGCAGAAACATTTCCATATCGATGAATACACTAAGTCTATATTGCGTGCCGAATTGATTAGCATAATCTTCTCGGATCTTCAGCAGCCGCCCCAGCCAGCTATAGCCAGCTCGGCTGTTTGCCACCCCCATCATCATCATCGTCCATGGTTGTTGCGGCCGTGTAGAACGATTGTCGCACCGATTGCCGCCCCCATTCCAACCATCCAGACTTGGCGCGCCAAACGCAATGGACTTTTTTATCGTGCGGATATTATTACATCTGATGATAATAAAAAAGTGATATTGCGAGCAGCCGAACGAACGAACGACGGCAATCGTGCAACCACTGCTGCTGGGGGTGGTGGTGGAAGAGGAAGAGTGGTGCAAAGAAAGAGCAGCGCAGTATAAATAATCTGTGACAAATGTTGAATTCCCCAGCGACAGATTTGCGCTCGGAAATTTTTTAACCGTTTGCCGTTTGCCCGGCTCTAATCCGATGCGATCTTGCGCCTTGTCCGGACGGCTCAGCGCACGACCCGGAAAATTAAGTTTGCCACCGACGCGAACGACGCGACGATGGTGGAAGCGTGGACGGACATGATGATGATGATGGTCGAGGTGGTTGTGGTGGCTGTGGTGGTGGTGGCGATGGCGACGATGGTTGATGGAAAAAAGCATACCGAACCGACAAGTGTTTTGGTTGCACGGATTAGAAGAGATCGACGACCAACACATTTTGTTCCCCAAGTTGCTTGGTTGGGTGGTTTTCAGCAAAAGTTTCATGTGGATGTCATACAAGAGCATATTAAATTTTATTAAGTAGATCAACGATGGATGCGCTTATGTTTGCTTTTTAATTATAATTTCGCAAATGTTGAATGCGATGCAAATTCTCGTTAAAATGTTGTTTTAAATCTGATAAAATCATAGAATACAAATTACATCATTAAATAAACACTCAAGTTTTTCAGCAAGAACCACCTAATTGCAAATTTATAACACCTCAATTCAATTTGCAACCCCAATTAGACTTTAAAATTTGCATGTTTGTCCTCTAAATCGAAATCTTCATGAAAGACTCCAGAAAACATTTCCTTCATTATTAGCATCATGTTTACCCCATGAAAGATAAAAGAATAATAATCGCAATAAACCTCCGAGATGAGAGGAGGACGAACATAAATGACAGGAAACCGGAATTAAACCAGAGAATATTTTTATAGAGCTCTTTTACATTTTAAGTGTTCCGTTCCAACCACCCATATTTCCAACCACCCAAACCTTGGGGTTTCATGTGGAAATTAACATAAATACAGGACCAACAAACTTCGGGTACCATCTTTTCAAAATTTCTTACACTCCCCCCTCCTATCTTCCATCCCTTTCTATCCAAAGACAAGAATTCCCACAAACACAAAAACCCCCAAAAATCCCTCCCCCGGAAACCTAAACGGATTCAACAAGAACATAAATTACCCACGTGTAATCAAAGTTTAATGTGCAACCGGAAACCATCTACAGGGTATTTGATTAATTTCCCATTCGAGAGAGACATCTTGCGCATGAATTGTGCAAGTGGTATATGCATTGACATTGGAGACGAAAAAGTTGGCCGAATGCAACGAACGATACTTTTTGCGCGCTGTCGGAAGCGTGCAGAATTTCAAGAGTTGCGTGGAAAAACTCACTGCACGATGTCGTTTTTCGCGATGGCAATGGCGGCGACAACGGTGGAATTGAATGCGCGCATGAAACCGCGGAAAGTATGCTATGAAAACATTAGGATGTCAAGAAGCGTTGGCGGAGGTGGAGGCGGAGATGGAGGCGAAATGCGCCATGCTTATGCGAATGGAATGCGAAAAGATGGCCGAGAAGAGAGCCATTCGCGCCGATATGTTTTCCAGAAGCTTCGGCGACGACGACGACGACGACGGGCGGCGACGATGGAACATGCATGTGCGATTTGCATAGAACGCCGCTTTATGCTAATGCCAGCCTTGATTTATCGTTATTTTTATTTGATTCTCGGAATTATTATATGGACTGTATCCGTATGGATGGAAATCATATTTTATGCGCGAACCGTAGCATGGCGCGTTTTGGGGGACGGGGGCGGCAATCGGCAAACGCACAACAAGAGCGAAATCGATTCGCACTATCAAACAATTTCGAGTTTGGCGAACGGCAGCAATGGAGGCGGCGGCAGCGTTAAGGACACTTCGCGAATTTTATCGTTTCGCCAACTTTTATGTCTTTGTATATCTTCGCGTTTAGCTACATGCTCGAAATGTTTGCGCGCAATGTTGTCCATTGACGGTTTTATTTTATTCGTGTCAAGTGTTTTTATTTGAATTATTACTTTGAATTGTTTTTATCACCAAATTTTTAATTGAAAACTTTGTAATCTTCTATTTGCAAAATTGTTAATGAAACATACTACTAATCTGCAAAAAATTCTTTTCTGCATTTCTTTATGACATTTTTCTTGTACCAATCTAATAAGTAAACATTAAAATGACCTAAAATCTTCTTCGACAACTTATAAGTTCCAATCTGTGTGACTCGCTCTTCAGAATTCAAGTTATATCCATTTAAAAACAGTTCATCGAAACTCAAAATTACATTTTCCTTGAGTTATTCTTGCATCAGCAATTGAAAACACTTCAAACTAGTTTCAGAAACTTCAAGAAATTACAATTTCCTTCTGTAGTCTCTAAAAACCTACAGATAAGAAACTTTTCTGAGGTTTGCAACATTCTTGTTCATCATTGAACAAAATATACTTTCACTATCATTCATACTCAACAAATGAACATAGAAAACCCTTTGAAAATTATCCTACAAAATAAATGAAAACCCCACAAAGAAATACTTTACTTTTTGGACATTAGACACACTCAATTAAACCATTTGAATATTCTCAAGTTGTCAATTCGTTAAATACCACACCAACAACATGTGGCATCCAAAATGCACCCCCAAAAACGGGCGCACAAGTATTTTGTCACCAAATAAACCCGCCGGCAGTTTTTGAAACCCGCTGGACGATGATGATGATGATGCGCCCCAGGTCGAAAACGAGAAGGAAAAATCCCCGCATGCAGAGCACTCTAATCCCAATGAATAGTTTCGAATGCGAATCGTATAACCTGCACATATGTTCACTTACACCCCTCAGATGATGACCGAACCAAAGGTAATTCGCAATGAGGCGCACATATCAGCGACAAAGGGGACAACACTCTTCAAAAATGCATCCATATACAAAGACTTTTCAATTTGCAATATCACCCAGTCGTTTACAACCAGAGCCGCTGTTAAAATAGGCTTTGGAAGTTGAATGTCAGAGACACCCTGTACTAATGTACCAGTATATTCATGGCACTTGATTATTTGTTAGACAAGGATGTCTTGCAGACTGGAATTGTATGGCGTATAAATGAATATGGTTTGCAGTTGATTCGTATTCTTTTGGCGCGCCATATGTTGCTACATGGTGCTGCATTCAGCATCCAGCTTCAGCAAGCACCTCGCAGAACTTGGTGCATGCAGAGAGAGGGTGGTGAGGCCAAATTGAGAAATCGAACAGATGGCACTTGTATTTTGGATGAAAAGTCATTAAGCAATATTGATATTGGTAAGATGCCCTTCCTCATTGCAGTGCACAACCAGCCAGCAGAATGAAAAGTGCAAGTAGAACCTCAGAACAAGTGAATCAAACAACATAAAATTGTTCGCAGTAAAATCTCAAAATATTCATATCACTGCGAAGGCTGTTTTCATGCTTCAGAAAGCAATCACAACTTGTGATATGTAATACCAACAAAGAGTAAAAGTAAATAGACTCACTTTTTGGTGATTCCTCCAGCAGCAATCTTTCTGGAAGATGTTTCTTGGAGCGACAAGTCGACGTGATTGATCATCCCAGGTTCACTCAGGTCACATGTGCTTATAATTGGCTACAATGCCCACGGGAGCATCCATCGCTGCGAGTTGCTTACATTCTTCTTATATCTGCGCTGGTTTCGTCTGAAAGTAGAAAACAGTCAATTGTTGAGGGTTCGCTAGATGGAAAACGATGGCGGAAAAAAGTTAAGCGATACACGTTGCAAGAGCAAGGAAACAATGGGCAGTCGAATGGAGGAATTAATCATCGTTCACTTTCGGGGAAATGGGGAAAATTGATTGAAACGTTTAAAGTCGTGCCCATTAGGATGGTGAAAAATCACTCACCGATTTCCTCGATTGCCAAGCGATACTCAATTTGTGTTTTGATTGAAACATCTGAGCACCGAATGGAGTGCTCTTCGACGAAGGAAACTTACAGATAATTTATTTATGTCACTAATGTTTCTTAGTTTCACGTTTTTGTTTGATTTTTAGTTAAATTTTATATTTATACATGCTCACGATGCTCACTGTTCGCCGTAGAAATTATAACCTACAAATGGCACGAAATTTGAGAGGGAGTAATGTCAATCATGTAGTTTGATTATAGGCAACCCAAGATACAACCGAATGTTAAATTGCCTAAAATTTCAATGAATTTTTACATTTCTCAACTAAATATATTAGTAATCCACTGAATTTCATTAATTTGATTGAAAAAACTCAAAGCATTAGAAAAATGAAATGAAATATTCATTAGATATTTTCTTCGGTTCGTCGATGAAGCATGAACAATAAAACGAGAGCATATTTTGAATGGTGATCCTTTTTGTCGGCGACATATGGACAAGTGGTATTATGCATTACCCGGGAGACCTGTCAAAAGCTATTTATCCTCTCGGCGTTGGTGTTCGCCAACAATACGATTCGTATTTGTACCATATCCCCGAAATGAGGAACCTGTTCCTCCACAACCACCCATCATGCACCAGGTCTCCTCCACACTCTCCCTTAACCCCAAAATCAAGCTGTTGCCCGCTGCAAGAACAGACGTTGGTTGCAGAATGGTGGCAACAATGGGCAAGATGGGCAAAAAGTTCAATATCGCTAATGAAGAGGAGAATGGTTTCGAATTCCATTTTCCTAGGTTTCTGTATGTTTGTATTGGTATTTGGTGGTTTCTGGATAGAACATACTGATTTGGAATTGCCCAAAATGGGTAAAAACTGATTGGTTCCTCTTGCTACGTCATCAACTTCCAAAAAGGTTCTACTACATTTCTTACTAACAATAAGTTGACAACAAATAATCATTTAGTATTTACTATTTTACCATTTAGCTTTTAGATAAGTTTGGCAACATGGCAATGTTATAATTAACCTCATTTTTTGACAGGTGACAGGTGACAGGTGACAGGTGACAGAGACATAAAATGGAGGAATGAATAAATATTTTAAATTTAAAATACCAATTGGATTTGGGTTTGCAGTTTAGATTCTGCAAGTTCATATAATACGAATGCAATGAATGAATGAGTTAATAAGATTTTTATGCGGCAGTGAACATTTGGCCCAAAGTAGGACGGCAAACACTCAACAATGCCGCACAATACGGTCAAATCAACCCCCATATATTCCATCCATGGTGATGGGGTACGCAATTAAACAGCTTTCTACCATATGTGCATTGCAAACCACAAAGCGTCCCATTCTGTATGTAGACCATGGGGTTCAACAAGAGTTCCCGATGGTTGCAAACTATTGTAAGAAGTGAGCGAGGGTGGGGGTAGGGGTTGCAAACATTGAATATCGAAAATGATCTTACCAATGAACAAATAACCAATAAATGATGGGTCAAAACTGGGCTAATCTTTTTTGCAAATATTTATGCATAGAGGATTAGTATTAATTTGTATTTTGACAGATTTGCAAATAAATATTAGTGCAAATAATAATTATTAATTAATAATATACATATTTCATGGGTTTCGAAGAATGGTGACGAAGAATTGGTAAAATGTTTTAAGAAATTAAGTTCAAAATTGTTACCAATTTCTGATTTAATATTTTGCGCAAATTTGATTTCGTGCAAATTTTTCAGAAAGCATTTTCAATTTATAGGCGTTACAACAACCAGTATTTCTATTTTTTTTGTTATTGGTTTTGTTTAAATTTCAATTTGAACATTCAAAATACTTTTAAAAGTTTTTCCTAATTTCAAATGTGAGAACTGTTTTTTCTGTTATTTTTTTGAATAGTTATAACACTAAACTTTTTGCATTAAATGTTAAAAACTAAAATTCTATTGTAGGAAAACTAATATATGTTTTTCTTATTTTAAAATTCTGATATTTTAATTTTAATTTAATAATTTCTCTCATTCTAATTCATTAAATTTTTTAATTTTTTCTTTAAAATAATTTTGGAAAGAGATATTATATTAAAAAAAAAAAACTTCAATATGTATTGAATTTTGGAAGAAAACATTTAAAAATGTAGCCTAATTTCAAATAAGTATTTATAACAAACATTAAAAGTTAAAAAGATAAAATTGTAATATGAATACATCTAATGTATGTTTTTAACTGTTTTTAAATTTTTAATTTACTAATGTTTCTAAAGTTCTGATATAGTTTTTATCATTCAAAATTTTTCTATTTCTAATTCATTAAATCTGTTTTGTATGCTAATATTTTTCTTGGGCTCTTTTTTTTTCTCTAGAATTATTTTAGAATGAATTGTTGAACTTAAGCTTTATTTTTTACGAATTTAGTTTAATTTCAAATAAGATAACTGCATTTTCAAGTAACTTTTAATATTAAAAACAAAAATTGTATTGTGGATACATTTAATTTATTTTTTGATTGTTTTTGATTTTGTATTTTACTAATTGGATCTACGTTTCTGATAAATCTGTTATTGTTATCAAGGTTTTAATTTCTAGTTCATTAACAGAGTTTAGAATGCAAATATTTTTTTCTGGTGTCTAATTTTTCCTATAAAGGAAAATTTCTATTAAATTTTTGAAGCATCCTTTTAAGAATTAACATAATTTCAAATAAAAATAAATCCTTTATCAATTGTCTTTGAATATTTCTAACACTACACTATTACTATTAAAAGTTAAAATTCTAAAATTGATTAATGAATAAATCTAATGAAAGCTTATATTTGTTTTTAAATTTTCAATTTACTAACTAATTGATCCAAAATTTCTTATTATTATAAAATTGTTATCAACTTTTTTGTTTCTCAATCCTTAAAATAGTTTTGTATGCTATTTATGATGACGTCTTTTTTTGAATTTAATTTATATAGAGAAATCTTTATGTATTTAAATCATTTAAAATTTTAGCCAAACTTCAAATGAGATAACAAATTTTTCAGTCATCTTTCAATATTTATGAAAATAAACTATTAGCATTATAATTTGCCAAAATTGCAAAATGAATAAAACTTAATTAAAGATTCGATAATAAATTGAAACAAATACACGAAACAAATCCATCACTAAAATGATTAATGAATGCAAAATGACTTTCTTCCACTGAAGCACTTAAAAAATTTACATGCACCATTGATATCAGCGCAATCTCTTCGATTCGAACACCCTCCTCCTCAAAGATTTGATTAAGAATCAATCAGTCAGCTAGAGAGAACGATGATAAATACGCATTCATTAGAGATTCGTCTGGCGCCTCCGCCAAAAATCAGCCAACGCGCAACGCGACGCGACCCAACAAGAAGAAAAATGATTAATGCGCATTCAAAACATAAGTTGGCAAACATGTGCACATTGAGGACCGCCTCTGGAAAAATCTTTTAAAAGCGATGATTATCGAAAAATGCCCGCAACCATCAATCAATCTTGCTCCATTCGCTAAAGAGCGCTCACTCTACCACATTCTTCCAATTAACGCAACCAAACCAACGCCGCCGATAGGGTTGGCGACACGTCAGCACTGGTGGCATGCCAGTGGCGGCGGCGGAGGAGGGTCGGACCATATCCTCCTACACCACCACCACCAACCACCCTCTACCACCACTACCATCATCATCATCATCATCGTGATCGCACAACGAGCGAATATGGTTTTCCGGTGACGTGTTGGTGGCGGCGGCAAAGGGGGCAGGCAGCACACACATTTCCATCCGGGCAGGTACATTGAAAACCGTATTGGAGCAACGTATTTCCCGGCGAAGCCCCGCCTCGCGCTTGCCCGTCGATTGGTCTGGAACAACCCCGGGAACGTAAGTTTTCCCCGATAGGAGAGCGTGGATTTGGCCGGAAGTGGCGCGTCGGATATCTCTCTCCCTCCTCCACCACCGCCGCCGTCCACGCCGCCACCACCAACCCCAACGTTTTGGCTCGCATCCAGCTTAAATCCAGACAATATTTAGACGTCGTCGCAAGTATGTTTTTCGACATTACGCATTCGGGCAGCACGGCGCACACATTTCTGCGTCATCCATCCTCCACGTTACAAGAAGTGCAGTGTGACTACAATCGTCATCATCGAGTGTCCCATTTGGTAACTGTCGATTGGTGGTACAAGTGAGCAAAATTGTGAGTGAGTGCATGAGACCACGATGACAATGGACATAAACAACCGGAAAAGTGAGATCAAAACGGAAATCTTCGCCAAGATTTGTGATGACCGCACCACAACAGAATTACCACCAGTGGTCAAGTCCAAGAGACCCTTCGATGTGGCCTTTTTGATGCTACCAGATGAGAAGATCAAAAAAGATCAACACCCAAAAGTTGCCAAATTTTCGCCTCCACTGATGCTTCCGACCAACAACTACGAAGACCTCAGTAATAATTCACCAAGTACCCAGGCAAATTCTGACGATGAAGATGAAGAAATTGAAGTCGACATTCCACATATTCCAAAATTCTACCCAACAACAACGACAACGAACGTGACCCAGAAACAGCAAATCTTCGGAGATCCCCAAATCGGAAGACCTAAGACAACCCCCGTTGGTGAGACCCATCACCAAAAGAGCGCCTTCACCAAGGTGACCCTCAAAGACCAATCCGGAAACCGTCTCTCACCGAATCTCTCCATCAGTCCCGATTTGAGCTACCAGAATTCTCTAAGTCCATCACCACCAATCATGGCGAATCGTTATCAAAACCTTCTGGCACCGAATCAACTCTTCAAGAATCACCACCTCCCTTCGGCAACTTCCGCCGCATATCAGTCGCATCAATTCGTGCAGATCCAAGACACCAATTTCGATCACCAACCCTTCATTCTGAAATCCCCCAATCCGGAGCTCTTGCAACAAAACTACAACAAGATGCGCGGAATGCTTCCACATTCTGGACCCTACACTTCTTCGTCCGGAGCTGGAGGTCGACCCGAATTGGGCTACAATTATGGAGGACAATTCCCGGGTAGTCAAGAAATGCTCAAACCAACTGCAGCACTTCTCAGCTCGTTGCTGCCGCCATCGTTGGCGGCGTTGTCACTTCCGGCACAGAATGTCTGCGCAAAGTGCAACATTTCGTTCCGGATGACCTCCGATCTGGTGTACCATATGCGTTCGCATCACAAGAACGAGACGACGGACTACAGTAAGCGGAAACGCGAGGAGAAGCTCAAATGTCCGGTGTGCGCGGAGAGCTTCCGGGAGCGTCATCATTTGACGCGTCACATGACTGCGCACCAGGATAAGGACAACGATGCTGAGTTGGCTGGTGATGGTGCTGGTGGTGGAAAGTCGAAGAAGTTCCATCATCATAGCTCTTCGTCGTCATATTCAAAATAATTCCGTAATGGTTAAAAAATTATTGTTTCAATGATTGTTTGTACATATGTGTAAATATTTCCATGGCAACCAAGTATTTGTCATCATGATGGTGTCCGCCATCTAGTGTCATTATCATTGAATTATTAATGTGCAATATTAATTGTTAAGTATCTACGTCAATGGAGCAATAAATAAATAAATTATTACAGAAAAAATCGATCAATTGATGATGAATTTGGTTCAATTAGTGTATGTATGTAATTGTTCGACTTCTTGGATTGATTCAATTATGTAACCCTCTTCGTGTACAGGAAGACAGGAAGGGGTGGTTCGAGTGTAGAGGGCGTCCCGACGCTTGCCGTTATTAAATGTTTTCCGGCGAATCGACGCCGAGCGATTGCGACGTGATTTGGAATTAATGGGGCGCGAATGGCGCGATAAGAAGAAGCGGGACTTCATTCTTGTTGCGTTCCAGAAAGGTGGTGGATACTGGAGAAACAGGAATGACAGGAATGACGGGGGATACAACGGGATAAATACGAAATAAAATTTGATAATGAAGCAGCAGACTGAGTGGTGATTATACAGATGCGGGGGTTTTGATTATTGCTCGATTTGAGGTTATCTCAGGTTCTAAAATTTCTATATCCTCCAGGTTTCCATTTAAATATACACTTTTAAGAAAAATCGCAATGAAAGTTTAAAATTTTTACATAGTATTGGAAAGATTAATAGTTCTTAAACAATAATTACTTTGAATTTATGGTCAAAAATAATGGAAGAAATTTTTGAAGTCTTCACATTTTTTGCTAAATTCTAAGATTCCAACTTTTCATTCCTCCTCTTCTCAAATTAATTTGATAAAGTTTTAGAAAAGCTGTCAACCCCAACCCCAAAAATGTATTTTGGTTGAAATTCAAAAAGGTATCTTGATCAAAATTAATTGTTTATAAAACAGGACCTATAAGGATTTATCTATTTTGTTTCTTTCTTAGCAAAAGTTAAACTCAAATTTATTAGTTGTTGGATTGGACTGGTTCAAGAAAAATAAATAATACAATTAAAATCTTATCATCAAATCATCAGGATCGTCAGAATCGTTTGATAATTCTGAATTATTGCTATTTCGCGAAATTCAAATAATCATTGAAAATCCCAACTGATTTGAAAGATTGGATGTAACCAATTAATAAAATTCTGAAATACTCTAAATAAATTATAAGAAAGAAAAATACAACATTTCTGAAAAAACATTTAGAAATATTAAAGTTTTTAGAATATCATTGCGAAAATAACAATGATCATCTAAGAGTTGAAATGTTACAATTGGTATTTTTTCTAAAAAGAAACTCTCAAGGTTAATGATTAATTATGTAACAAACTATTGAAATTCTGAAATATTCTGTGACTAAGATAACATTTTTGAAAAAAATATCAGCAAGGACTCTAAGAAAAGTAATGAAAAGACAAAAGAATTGTAGGATGACCATCTAAGGGTTAAAATGACCATATTGGTCCTAATTGAACATGGTCCTAAAAAGAAAATATCTAAAGTTGAAAAATGACCTTAATTTTTAGGATAATTTTCTTGATCTTCCTTCTTATTGAACCTTCAGAAAGATTATTATTCTAAGACTATATACTACACACAAACCCCAAATTTAAAATACAAGACCTTGAGGAACGTATTGTCAGAAAAATCAAGTTCCCGATATTTTCCTAAGAAAAACTATTAGATTTTTTACAGAATTGTAGAAAAAGTAACTCAGTAAAGATTACTGAAAATGACCCAGAATGATTTATATTGGCCATAAACCATGACTTCTTTTATACAACTTGTCCCACATTGGAAAAATCAACAATTCGGGACCACTCCCAAAAATGTGGACACTCAAAAGAAAATCTTCCCATATCGACGACGTAATCAATTGTACATAATTGTTCTGCTTAATTAAATTAGGCCACCCATGATACACATTGATCTCTCTTTGAATTTCTCTTTCTGTACGATGATGTGGCTGTGGACCAAGGGCATTGTTCGCCAACAGTGGTTAACTGTTAACTTTTAACCCTCATGACCATCGAGGACATATTCTCCCATGTAATCCATTCCATCCCATCCCGACCCAATCCCATGATGCTAATATGAATCGACGACGCATTGCGCCCGTTTACGAACCATCCCAAAATCGCATTCGTCGCGCCTCGTCGTTTTACATCCGGCAATTCTTTTGTCCCTCCGCGTGCTACCAACTAACCTCACAATCGCTGAACCACCACCACCATCACCACCATCATCATCATCATCGTCGTCCATAGTTTTTAGATATTGAGATGTATGCATGTATTTTGCGAAAAGGCGTGCGACGAATCGTCGGGCACGTGACATCATCATCAACCCCACGAGAAAGAAAGGGGAAACACACAACAACACGGCTAATTCGCTTCGTATATTTCCGGACGACGAAATGTCATCGTCGTCGTCGTCGAGTGTGCAACGCATTAGTTTCCGTTTTACTTCGTACATATTTATTTGTTCCGGATCTCTTCACGCCGTTTAGTTTTTCAATGCCGAGTGCGAGGTTTTGCATGCAAGAAGAGTTCTTGTTATCGCATTAATTGCGCCTCATTTGATTCGCATTTCGACAGCTATTGCTCTATTGTTCCGACGTTTATTCGATCGACTCTCATCGACTTCTTCTTCGTTGTTGCTGTTGTTGATGTTATAGGAGGCGAGAATGTCATTATCTCGTGTGCTACACTTTCAAATTCGCAAATTCGCAAATCGCACGCCATGTGATACGTTTCAGCCATTATATGTACGAATATATGAAGCATGCAAAGAAAATGCATTTATCATTGAGGTTGGCGCGGAAACGTGAAGAAAAATGATTTTCAGATGACTATAGTCGATGGTTTAATTTATTGCCAATTTATCATGTTTAATGTGACATCGAGCGATGAAGTATGTGGGCTATAAAAATGTCGTTCAATGCTATTCAAATTTAATTTTCAAAATATTTTATCGAGTGTGTTTGTTTTATTTTGAAAATCTTCATCCTCATTTATCACCCATTTTTTGTAGAAATTTTCCAAGAATTTTTCTATATTTTTTTCAATAGTAAATCAGAAAATATAAATTGCAATTATTAGTAATTTGTAATTAAACGAGCAGCAAATGTTATTCAGATTTTACATAACATCATAACAAAATTTACATAACATCAAAATATTGACATTATTAATGCAGTAATTATTACTCAGTTTATAATTACTGCTTAAATCAACTTTAATGAAATCAAAATTACATGTAATCCTTTCTGAATTTCAAATGACAATTTGATAATATTTCATGAATCTGAATGAAATTTATTTTGAATTAACGTTTTCAGGATTACAATTCAAAATTAAAAATTGATTTGATACTTTGGAAATGTCATTTAAAAATCTCAGTTATTTTCCATCTTTCTTGAAATTTATTCTCATATAAAATCTCTCCTATAAAATATTTCTTTATGTAATGTCATTTTGCAAGAAAAACAAATGAAATACAAATGGAATTCCTTTGAGAATTGCAAATCTTTCGAATGCAAAATATTGCATTTTACCGCAAATCGTATATCAAATACAATAAGATATATGAATCACTGAGACACATTTTATGCAAATTTGCGAAAATCTCATACATACAGATAGCAGGTCATGCTAATACAGTCATTATGTCCGCGCTTTTAAAGGGGGCGCCCTCTACGAATGAGAATATACTGCTTACAATTCCTTTTCAAAACTACCCCATGTTCATTCAACTCCACCCAATAACATTTACAAAATATCCTTCAAAAATTTCTAAAAATTTTGAACCAGAATATTTTGAAGTTGTAAAACTCTCGTGATAGTAATTTGAGAAAGTTTTGAAACATTTCATTTTGTATAACAGCCACTGGCTTAAGGAAAGCTATGACTGAATTTTGTAGGTAGACCAAGAGTACATCCATATTAATGCTACCATATTTCATTATCTCATTCATATGGAAATCTCAAGCAATTAGTCAAAATTCCTCGCTGTTTGCACGAATGGCGAATTTGCCACTAGCCGTGCCCGCACCAACAAATAAAATATTTTTATTTGCATGTTTTAATTTAGTTTATCTCTGACTGAATTGAAAAAAAATTAAAGTAAAAATTTCAAAAAATATCTAGCAAGTTTCTTACAGTTCTAAAAGATTTCGCAATGGGATTTTAAATTTAATTTTAAGTGATCCAAGAAATTACTAAAAATTTCTCTAAACAATAATAGGTCTTTGTTGATAATTTCGCATTTAAAAAACTGACAAATTAACAACTTTGAAATCATATAAAGTAACTCTAATTTCTTGCATTTGCAAAAATTTTATTTATATTTTGTCGCCATGGCAACATTAGTAGAAATTTATCGATGTAATATGGAAACATAAAAAATAGAAAATTAAAAAGTTGCTTAAGTTATTTTTGTTTAAACGAAAACTGAAAATTGCAAATAAATTTCTGAATTCATTATTTTTTATAAATTATCATTCAAAATAATATTCGTACTTTTCATTTTATCTGGAAAAATATTTGTATATCATATTTGATTTTGTTGCCTTTAAGAAATATGAATTGAAAAATTGTCTATCAGAAAAATCACTCAATTTGCAGAATTGTGATTTGATAGCTGCCAGTTGTTGTTTTTTTTGACAAATTCTTATATTATTATTATTATTTACATAGTTTCTCAAGAAAATGTGTCATAAATGTTCTGAAAATATATACCAATTCACATTAAAAAAGAAAACAAAATGCATCCAACAAACAACCCCAAAGAATCAAATGATAAGATAACCTCAAAATTAATCGCTGATTTATTATGGAAATCTCAGAATGTAGGATGATGGGACTTGTGATTCCCCTAGTTATATGCACATGGGGATCAAACTAAAACCTAAACCAAGACCTAAAGCATTTGAATCCAACTGAAGAGCTATGAGTAGGGTGTGACAATGTCGCATTAAAAAACTAATCGGCTTTGCATTCACGTTATTTATCACCTCCAAAAATACATTGAATCATAATAATGATCCAATGACCAATCACTACGTAGACAACCAAGAAATCATCATCTTCAACATCTTCAACAATTTCCAAACTGATGGTGGTTTTAACAACATTTAAATGTATCTATATGTATATATGTATAGGTTAGGTATATTTGAGGGTTAGGTTTAGGTAGGCAGCAGTGGGCGAAAGTTTCCGGCGCGATGCGGCGCGGCGGTAACGAAAACCGGAAACGGATTCCATTGTGCGCGACGTCGACGTCGTAATTAACAAACTAAACTTAACATGTGCTTTCCTGCCGCCATTGTCCCGCTTTAAAATTAATGATCTGGCTTCCTTTCGTTGGGTGGTTTCGTTGTTGGTCCCGTCGCCGCCGCCGCCGCCACCGCCGCCACTGTAGCCACCCAAATTTCCATTGCTCGTGTTTTCGAGCAAATGTCGAGGGGACAGTTTTCAGTTTTCGCTTCGATATGCTCGCGCATAAATCAACTGACCCGGATGCGCGCGGCCACAGTCAAATATGAAATTGTTGCTTGCTTGTTCGTGAATCTTCAGAGTTATTCATTCACTAGAGCCTCCTTCCAACATTTGGAATTGGAATTGGAAAGTGCGAAAGGATGGGAAAATAGTATGGGTCTAATGGTCCACGAATATTTTGGAAATCGTTCGGGTAATTAATTCATCAAGTTGGTTGACCATATTTTTGGTTATTTAATAAACAAGTTTGATTTCTGTTCAATGTAGATAATGAGTCCATCAGAAGGGATTAGAAAATAATATTTGTTGTAGAAGATTTTGTTGTTCAAGATGTAAAAACTAAAATTTCCTTGGGAATTACTTTTGAGCAAGTTTTAAATTTTATCACTTATGTTATTTGCATTTTCTTCCAAAATTTTAATCTTTTAGGAAATCGAAATAAGAAAAAAGGAAATAGTATCAGAATTTCCAAACCCTTCCCCAGGAAATCAAAAAACTAAGAATAAAACAATATAAAAGTAAAAACCAGAGACCCTGTTAAATATCCCTATATTCAAAAAGGGTTCTAAAGTAAGTTTGGCTAGACATTTTTGCATTTTCTAACTGATTTCCCAGAAAATAACAATCAAAAGCAACATGGTAAATTACAATCACAATTTTCCAGAAAATCCATAAAATTCCTAGAATCAGAAATTGTTCTAGAACAAATATAATTTTTGAAAAAAACTGAATTATCTATCACTAGAAAATTTTCAAGTTTTCAAATTGTTCAATTTACAATTTTGTTTCTTTCAAATCTAAATACTAAATTAAAATAAAAATTGAGTTTTCATTCAGAAACCTAATTCATTTTCTAGAAAAATATTAGAAGCAGAACTCTTTTTAAAATATAAGAAACGACAATGGAACCAATTAAACCTTCATAGAACCAGAACTTTCTAGAAATTTTTAGAACCAAGCAAACATTTTTGCAAAACATTCTAAATGAAAGTTCAAACTTCATTTGAAACATTTGGAATCACTCTTATTCCAATTTAATTTTAATTACTACCTTTCGAGATATAATGTTGGAAAAGCAATAATAAACAAAAGCGTTAGAGCTTTGTCCGGTTGGACGAATTCGTCGTGTGCTGAAAATGCGTGAAATATTGGCCCATAACTCCCACGATTCAAAACCGAAATCATTTACATACGCTATTATTATCATCGCAGTGCAATATTCAACCGGGGATGAACTGAGCCCATCCAGGACGAGGATGCGAGGATGAGGACCAACCACAACCATCACCATCACCATCACCATCACCTCACCACCTCCACCGGATTGGCGAGGACGACACAATCATTTGCGTTTCGTGCAAATTGAATGAATGTCACGCCAACAACAGCAACAGTAACAAACGAAACAAATGTCCACCACCCAAATGCGAATCGCCACGTAAAACAAAACGCGCGAATACAAAACAGCATTCGGCCCATTTCATCGTATTATTTATTGGTTTACAGTGCTTATAGCTTTCTGCGTATACACAATTCCAGTTTTTTAGAAATATACTTTTTTTTAGCATAATTAATATTTTTCTAAAGATAAGAAGTTTTTGTGGTTGAATGTAGTCAAAGTTAAATTGTAGAATTATCTAGAGTGAATATTAAAATTTTCGAAAATTTCTATTAATATCAAATCTCCAAAAATACCTCTTTACTAATAATTATTAACAGGATCATGATTTTTTATTTCAAACTAATGTATTTTGTATATTTGTTTAAGTCATATGTCAAAATGTCAGTTAATTATTGTTAACGATAATAAATTATAATTTGCAGTATTTACTACTAATTTCCTATTTATTAAAATACTGAATTTCTGAGAAAATTTAACTATTGAAATTTGCAAATTTTAACTTGGCAATATTCTTGCCATGTAATAATTTGAAATTGAAATTCGATAAAATAAATTTATCCCTCAATTTTTTACTTTCCAGAAAATGTGAACTTCAAATTGAAATACAACATTGCTATCTCAAAATTGCAAAATTTGCAAATATTCCCCGTAAATATTTGTGTGCAAAAATAAATGGAATTTTGTACATGTAATATTGTTTAGCGAGCCGATGTGTTTGGGCACGCATTTCGCGCTTTTGCGTTTTGCATTTCGCGCGGAAACGCGGGAAGTTATTAAAACCGACGAAACAAACGAAACACGCTCCAGATAGATAGATAATACAGCAGGATGGCCCGACCGGATGCGTCGACGACCACACAAACCAGGACCCCAACAACCAAATAAATGGGACTCGACCTGAACCAGCCAGCGAACGAATACACGAGCGCGAATACGAATGCGATTTGTGCGCGCAAATTTCGCATCGTTGGCACAATACTTTTTTGAGCTATTACCACATTGTCAACCAAACACCACCTACAATCCACTCATTTGCAAATAGCCATCAAACCGGAAATTGATATGTAAACTGTAAATATTTTAATTTAATGCCTGTATTTCCGACTATTATACGTTTTCATGTAGATATCTACTAAAAGTGAGAAACAGGGACGGCTTCAAATTAATTTTTAATCTATATAAATCAAAAATTAAAAATTATACAAAAGTATAGAAAAAAGAACACGAAATGTTTCAAAGTTTCAAACTCTGATTTGATTTTTTATGACTTTTTTGAAATTTTTTTCCATAATTTTTCTATAATATTTGTCATCTGTGACAAGTTCAATTAATTTACTAAATTTTACTTTTTATTTTTTTTAGTCTGTGTTGTATTTTGATTTTTACAAAAAATTATAATTATTGCATTTTGTAGTAATTATAATTTTTAAAATTGATTGCAGTTTTTTTTACATCTCTAAAATTTGGAATGTAATATTTAAATTCACAAAAAATTGATTCTGGTTAAATTTACTATTTTAAATGTCAAAAGTTGCTATAAATAACTACCAATACAAATGTGAATTAATTTCAACCACGACCAAAATTAGTTGAACAATTTTTGCAAAAACTGTAGAAATATTAACTACCATTAAAAGATTACTAAAACATTTTTTTCTAGCGTATTTCTAAATTTTACTTTTTAAAGAATTTGAACACTCGTTAAAGAATGATAATATCTTGTTTACTATATCAATACAAAATTAAAATTTCGAAAAGAACTAAATGATATTTCTTAAAATTTATTACGTTTTTTGTGCTGTATCTTTTGAACTTTGAAAGTAAAATTTGAATGTTAATTTATGTTAAAAAATCATACAATTTTTTTATGTTTTTATAGTTTTTTTTTTTAGTTTTGAATGTTACTAGCCAAACAATTCCTCTTTTTGCAAACGTGATGAGTGTAAACGATTCGATTTGTCGATTAGCACACAAAATGATTGAATAAACTCGAATACATTTCGTATAATGATGGTCCATTTACTATATATATGTGTTTATATGTGTATGTATGTGTATGCTAGAAGGAATAAAGCAAATGACATTTTATGAAAATATATGAGTGAACCATATTTCCTCCTCGTCCTCCTTTTCTCTTGTTGAGTTGGTTCGGTTCGTTGGTCGAAATGCACTTACATATTTAATACGAGCAAGAGTATTTAGCGAGTGACGATTTATTACCCATAACACAATCAACCCCTAAAGACATCTCCTCTTTCGGACGACAATGAGCTCTTTTTCAATATGGAATGAAATAGCTGAATAGGGTACATAGAAAATGATTACAAGTGAATGCTATCAATTTGATTAAAACATCAACGCATTTCGAAAATTCTTTTTTTTTTTCAAACAAAGTGGATTCGTTTTTATGTGTATGTGTTTAATTCCGGAAAATTTTAGATTTTCTTGAATTTGATGTTATATTCGAATTATTATATTACATTTGTTATATTCGCAAAAAAACAAATCTTCATTTTTTCGAATGTCGAATAATTTCGTTTTGTTTCGTTCGTTTGGTTTTGGTAATAATTTCGAGCTTTCTGTGGCTAGTTGAAAATAGTTTTTTTTTTGGGAACATGAAATTTGTACATTTCCATTTCCTCTTTCGTCGACATGATAATTTCAGGTTGTAATTCACGAATGCAAATTGCAATGCTGCCAACTCTCAACTAAGGACAAAGGACAAAAACATGGCTGGCTAGTTGGCTGATGCCTTGTTGGTTGTCTACCAGCGGTGGGGGCAGTCAAGCTTTTTGCTTTTTAAAATATTTTCTACATAACCCAACTATCCACTTAGCCGACGACCGAGTCGACATATGTGACAACTCTCCATTCCGCTACAATGAATCACAAATTTAATCTCGCAAATGGATCCCGACCGCATTTCGCGCATATTCGTATATGTGTATGGTTGGCAACACTGGCAATGGCAATGGCGGCCGACAGAGACGTGTGCAGAGGGTTGCATACACAAACCACCCCGAGAGACGAGGGCATATTGCCCGCCGCACATAATTCATCCAATATCATCATATCCATAATGTTTTCGCGCCGGCAAAAATCGCGTCCGCACGCATCCACTACAAAGTGGATGGTTTTCGGTGGCAGACAATATGTCTCAAGAAGTGTCAACACATGCTTGCCAAATTCCCTAATGAAATGCGTTTTGTGCCCCGAGAATCTCGGAGAATTTAATTAAAATTGAAAGCTTTCTCTCGTCCGTCGAGGTGAAAACGAAAACGTCAACGATGCATGCAGCATGAGGGATAAATTTCATGTTGGAGCAGCAAGAAGAAGAAGAAAAAAGTTGGTGAAAACAATTGGAGAGTGTCCACTAAATCATTGCCCTCGGATGTGACACGTTTATGGCGAATTTTTTCGCGCTTTTCTATTGACTCGCGAGTGATTGATACAGTTTTGCGCGTTTGCTCATAATTCTTTTTTATTACAAAACTCATCGAGTAACTCTACTCGTTTGTTGAAGATTTAGTAGGAGTGATAAAAATATAGTTTGTATAGATTTCTGAGTATGAAAAGTTATTGTCCAGTTTTTTTTTGCAAAAATTTTAGTACGAATTTTCACATTTCAAGTAATAAAAAATTAAACAAAATTATTTCGTAAATATAAATATTCTGTTTTCAAAATTTTAAATAAAAGATATAAATAAAAAGTAAAATATTTTTTGTCGAAATTTCAATTTTGAGTTATTATAAAAAATCTTCACTAATTAGAATATTTTAAAAAGAAAAATGCAGTAAATTAAATGAACACGGATGATAAAAATGTTTTGGTAATATTTGACACTTAAATTGAATATTAATTATCTCAACTCTAAAAACCATCAATTCAGAAGTTTGCACCATTTTGTGAATTTATTATAGCGCCCTCTGGAAATATTTTAGCAGGGTTATAATAAATTAATCATATTGCTAACATAACAATAAAAAATCGTATTTGTTACTATATTTTTATGACTACCAGTAAACAAGGATAATTACAAAAAAAATTTCTTGGAAATTAGTTCTAGGACTTTTTTTTACTAAACTTTCAAAAATTAGTTTTTCAAAAAACGAAACAGTACCAAAAATCTAAAACATTTCATACGATTTTCCATAAATTCCTTCTCAAAACAATAATTTAATCGATGCAATAAAAATAACATACGCGATAAGCAAAACTTATCTCGAAATAACACTAAACCAAAGAAAATAGTAATGAATACATTTTACGAACAGAGATAGCACTAAACATAAAATAAAACCCCGAGAAGCATCATTTCCATCCCCGCACACACACATACACACACATATACACAAAACATAACCTACAAAATTCGTACGAGTAAATCCGCAACGAGCAAATCGACGTTGATAAGGCGGCGCATAAAGGAAAAATAAAATAATAAATATGATCGCAATCATCGCAGATTTATTAGCGGAATGCTGAACGCAGATAAACATTTTCTATTAAGCAGAATCCCTAATCATAAACGTTTAGACTTTAAAACCAGCAGCAGCAACCAGTGCTACCCAAACATTATACCACCCCCGACAGTTGTACTCTCACAGCCGGAAGTGTCATTGGGTTGATTGGTTGTTTGAGGACGGCTGGTCTATTTGATAGTTATCGGTTTGAGGAGTAAGCGGAAGAGTACGCAGAAGAGGATTTGCGAATATGTATGTAAGTAGGGTGACAAGGGCGAGAAGCGGCACTGAGCGACTGTGACAAATCAATTTGTAGATATACATATGTATGGCAGGCTGGATGGTCTTAAAATATGCACCCTACGCACTACATAGTACTACGATGGTGCTGCTCCCTTCCCTCCCGGGGATGAATGTCGGGAAAAATATCCCGGAAGGAGCGGGCGTAAAATACCGCAAGAGTTTTCGTTGTGTTGGTTGGTTACAAGTGGAAGTTGGAGTGTGGTTAAAGATGGGAAACGTGTAGTTTGTGGGGGTTGGGTGAATAAGTAACAGTAAGTAAGTAAGTAAGTAATAGTAAGTAAGTGGGTGAGGGTGGATCTAGAGTTTGGTGGATAAAAAATGATCGAATGTGGTGCGGGTGTAATGAGGTCGACAATTAGGGATGGCTTCCGGTGGAATTAAAACTGGGATAATGTTGGGTAGTAGTCTTCTGTAAGGGGTTTGGTTTTTTTGTAGATGACTGAGGTTTCTAAAGTTTCATTCAAAAGTTTCCATTTCTTACATTGAGGATTATTTGATGAGGTGTCTTGAAGTGATCCACAGACTCACAAATGATAGTGTTTACCTGTAGATGATATCCAATTGGATAGTAGAAGATATCCCGAAAATTATAACTGGTTACAAGAAGTATTGGTGCAATAATGAAGTAATAATTTTGTCAAAGAGACTATCAGTCAGCCTTTTAGTTTATATGTTTCTAAAGTGAATTTTCAAAAGGCTTACCAACAAGAACAACAATTAAGGGAGTTTTGTATCAAAGATCTTTCACAATGTCCTTTTTTGAAAGAGAACCATAGAGCCTAGGTTTTGTTGGTATCTGCAGAACATAAAAGTACCTAATAGTTAGAAATTGAAGAAGTGTTAACAGAAAAAGTAAAACAATTTTGTTGAAAAATACATCATCCTTTTCGCATTCAGTAGATTCAATTATCTTTTGCAGAAAACTGTGACAGTAAACAAGCAAATTTAATCAAATTCACAGTTACTGAAGGCTCTGAATTTGTTGTTAGTAATAGAGTGAATACAGAATCTTGAAATCATAGAAAAATTTCTGTAAGGCATCTTATAGAAAAGTCAAACTGAAATGTCTAAAAAACATCACAACTTTCAGAATTACAAATGGAAATAAAATAGAAAAATGAAAGATATTTGTACTAAAATTATTATCCTTGGGGCAAAATTCCAAAAGCATTTTATGGATTTTCTTAAAAGCTATTTCTTCCAAAAAAAGAACTATAGCAAAATAGTTAGCAAAATGGTTTTACAATTTCCATTTCAAATATTTCCAAGAACTATAGTTTCCTTCAGTTATTCTAGAAAAGACAATAGAAACGCAAAGAAATTACAAAAGAAATAAAGAACGAAACATAATTATGTAGAAATTGTTGATTCTGAGTTAAAATTCTAGAAGTAATTTGAGGAAATCTTTCAAATCAAGAATCGAATTATAGCAAAATGGACTTATAATTTGAATTATAAACCTATGTGATCTTCAATCATTTTTTTCTACGAAAGTATAAATGATTCCTTCTAGAATAGTCATAAAATTCTTAATAGAAAATTAATTACAAAGAAAAATTGATAACAACCCACTCGAAGGAAGTTGGTTCGCGGCAGCAGCACGTGCAGAAACAATAAACTTCCGCAAATGGGGCACGTACGCTGCCTCCGAGGAACATTTTGCACGTTTACCACCACCGTCTCTTTCATACCACCCCCCAAAACCACCTCAACCGCAACCGTTTAACAAAGACAATGTTTAAATGCTGGCTGCTTTAAGGTGCAAGAAGGTGCTGCTGTCTATGTTTCTGCCAGTTATTCACATTGCTCGCATTGAAATGAAATCCACATGCCACCACAACCACCGCCACCGCCAAGAAGCGCAGCACCAAAACTAAGATGGCCGAGGAAGCAATAAAGTAAAACGACTTGCAATTACTATGGTAATGCTCAGATATGAACAATTAGTCGTGCGGTGTCGTTTCTTCGGCGACGACGACGATGATGGCGGTGGCGGTGCATCCATTTTGCAATGTGCGGGGGCGGCGGCGGCCATTACCGCGCTAAGATTGTCGCACTTAAAGCGCGCACAAGCTTGGAATATTCAAACAGGCCCATTTAAGAACGGAGATATATTTGACAATGTGTACCTTAATTGTGATACATATACATATACATATACAGATGCGAGAATGCTCGAGGAAATTTTAAATAATTTCAATTGCAATTTCGTTTCACGTGCAATTTCAAAAATTAATTAGATTTTCATGTTTTTCAAATTAAATAAAAAAACTTATAGTAGATATCATCAAATTTTCATCATTACGTCATCAAATGCAAAAAAACATTGAACTTTTATTTGTTTACAATAAAAATTACAAGATTGGCAATGCAATTTTTGGGGTTTTAGTATTTTTATTATTTATTTATCGTATAGCTATTTGATTGAATACCATCAAGTTATTAACAAAATAATATTTAACTAAAATGAGTTAATTATTATACTTTTCAAAAAAGGAAATTTGCAAATCTACAATTAAGAGAAATGTTGATGTTCAGTAAAAATCCAAATCCAATTATCCAATTTTAACACTACAATAGCAATTTCAAAAAAAATGTTGCATCATCTCTATTTAATAAAAATTACAAGATTGACAATGCAATTTTATGTAGTTTTTCACATTTTCAAATCAATATTTAACTTAAAAGACACTTCATTATTATTACTTTGTTTAAAGAAGAAATTATTGACTTCTCAAAACCCTCATTTATTTATAAAGTGATTTTCAATATCTCAAAGAAAATCTAGTTATCATATTAAAAAACGTATTAAATATTGATAATGATTCAGGATAAATGTTGAAATTTTAGATCATCTTTAGGTTATTCCAAGGTTCAAATTTCAAAAACCATATAATTTGTGTCAAACTTTTGTAAATTTGCAGTTTTCCTTGATATATCATAAATATAGTAAGCATGGAAAAATAGTAACATTGATATTTATCATTTGAAATGATAAGCAATCATGGATTTAAATCCCTATCATTTTTTTGATGGTGCCAAAAATTTAATTTGTACTTCCATAATTTTGGATTTAATTTTTCTAAAAAAATCCCGGAAAAATAACAATTAGAAAACTAATATAAATAACAAACAAACGTAGCCACAAAATAATGATTTTGAAGATAATGTTTTTCAATTGAAAAGTTTCTTAAACAGAAATTTCTTACTGATATATTATTTGGAATGCAACTGAAAGTGACTGAAAATTTAATGAAATAATTAATTACTTTTGATGGTTTCACTATTCATATTTTTAGTTTATTACTTTTAAAAAGTCCTTTTAAATAACCAAATATTTGTCAATATTTTTGGTAAATTCGTTGATACTATCTTTTGGAAACTGAACATTTGGAACATTGATGAGTTAACACTGAAAAAGTATCAACTTGAAAATTAATATCAATAACAAAGGGGCTCTTTAAAAAATCCTAAAAGTTGACAATAATTTTTGAAACTATGTTTTCTAAAATAAGTTTTACCAAAAATTAACGTGTAATCAAATAAAATTTGATCTTTACAAAAAAAGATAGAAATCGTTTATCGGTTTAATGATTTCAAGATTTGAAATGAATTACATTATCAATTATTCAAAAGAAACAAAGAAGTTACTCAAAAACTAATTACATTAAATTACCATTTCCCCGGTGGTAATTTTTTACCACTCCTTCCTTCTTTTTTTTCCTCAACTCTTTCAACTCTTTCAAAAATGATTTGTATCATCCCTGATTAAGATTACACTAATAATGCCTAATGTGTCTCAACTGAAGGAAACGTTTGAAATACAAAGAATGAAATTCTCTCAGACGACGTTCATTGGAAGAAAGAGCAAGAAGTGCAGCCGCCCCCCCGAGAAGAAAGGGGTAATATTTGACATTAGATCCGCGACGTGCGCGCGCTGATTGCGAACGCAATTAAGCATCTCATCTTAATTAGGACTCTGCGCGCGCTATCACTATACCACCTCCTCAACCACCGCAACCACAACCACAACCACCACCACCACCATCACTGATAGCGATCTTGCGTCTTCGCGGTGGTCGTTACTTAAAACGCCAACAGCATTGAATTCCGCATACTAACAACCGCGATTACCGTGTCTCGTGTTTCGCATTGCAAAATAGAATATTTAATCAAATGATTAATGCCTCTTCTACCACCACCACCACCGCCATCCCCGACGTCTTCATTCTTCATTCCTGTCTTCCAAAAGATAGATAAACCCTTTCTTTCCTCCTCCCTAAAATCTTCTTCTTTTTAAATCTGAAATTTATCCCGTCAGTTGTTTTTTTTTAGAACTCATTGTGTAAAATCAGTGTTATATTTTCAATGGTCTTTTGTTTTCGTCTCATCCCTTGGGAACATCCCATCCCATATTCGCATATTCTAAAGATGAGGCAATATGTACGCTGCGCAGTGTGGTGCGTGGGCGGTCGGTCGTCGCGTGGGTCGGATTGGAAACGATTTCTCCTCGACCAGAAAATATGCACCACCCCGAAGAAGCGAAACGCTGGCGATATTATACAATATACAATATTGCATATTGACTTTCGGCCCACAGGCCAGCAAGCAACTTATTTATTCAAACTTATTCCGGCGAGCATCCCAAAACCATCAGTCGAACTGATGTTTTCCGTTTAGTTGGCGGTCGCTTTGGATCGCATGGATCGCAGGGGGCAGAAACTATTTTATCGGCGAAATGCGAAAGCAAAACAAAGAGTGAATCAATATTTGGTCGATTCATTGGTCTCAAGGGGAAAATTTCTTATTTGGGAGAATATTGATATTGTTTTTCTTTCCTTTAAAATGTGATTTTTTTGGTATTGTTTTATTTTGCAATTATTTTGCAAATTTACAGTTTTAATCATAATATTGCAAACTTTTGATTGGAAATTTTAAATATTGTCAAATAAAGTTCGAATTATTGATTCTCAAGATAAAAGTTTCAAATTCTTTTCGAATAATTGCAATAAGGTCGAAAATGTACGAAATTATAAAAACGATATTTTTTCTCATTATAAAGTTTTTCTGGGCAAATTAATGTTTATTAACTTGTAAATTAGATATGCATCTGAAGAAATATTCGTTGTCAATGCAAATTTTGCGCATTTTGTCCTCTTTTCTACTCCTCATATTTTTGATATTCTTCGAATTTATAATCAATCTTCACTAGGTTTAAATTCCTGCGAAGATTTATGATATTTTCAAATGTTATTTTCTCAAATAAGGTTCAACTACTGATATACTAAAGATATTTGTGAAATAGTCAAATATTGGAAAATTTGGATATTGTTAATTTTCCAAATAATAATAAACTACGTCAGAAAAGTGACAATTTCTTAATAATCGTCACAATATTAATAACAAAAAGTATCCTGTAGCCAAAAATACTAATTCATTTGGTTTCCTTGTATAAATCCATCTCTCAAATTTTAAAATCAAATGAATGTCAAATTAGATGATTCCAAAATAAAGCTTGTGAATTCCTATGACGATTTCTAATGGTTATAAATCTTGTTTGTTGTTTTTCTCTGAGAAGGAGAATCCTAAATTTTATTTATTGCAAACGACATCAAGCAACCCCGTTTAAATTTATGTCAAAATTCTTTTGCAAATTTTGGAATATTCATAAATTATTATAGAAAAATGAAGATGAACTCATTCTTTTTATAAGAAAAAACTAAACTTCTTTATATAGAACTGATATGTCAATAATAGAACGAATTCAATCAACACCAAGAAAAAAATTCCTAAGTGTAATAACTTTCCTACATTTTCTATTAGTAATTTTTATATGTTTGCAAATCTCAAATATTTCCACCCAATTTTCTTCCCAAATTATTACTATCTAATTAAATAAACATCTTCATGAGATTTCTTTAGTACCTACTCACTTTTTTCCAATCCTTGAAATTAATAATTTAAATTCCTGTGCTTTAAATCTTCAATCTTCAATATATTCCTTAAAAAGATTTTAAATTTGTCTATATTTATATTCAGGGATAGAGATATATTTAAAACAATCAAATTTCTGACAAAATTTTCTATTACTGTCAATTGATATTGATAAACTGCTCCATAAAAACGACAGTTTGCTAATTCATAAAATATGAATAACAAAAATTGACCTAGAGCAAAATACACTTATCATTTGATTCTCCAATATAAAACTAATACAAAACTTACATTCAAGTCTATAGATAGAGTAAAATAAAAAGAAATCAATCAAAAAACGGGAAAAAAATTGGAACTTTTATTTCCACTATATTAATTTTAGCATCTTTGCAAATTTCAATCCCATATTATCTCCCCATATTCTCCTCACTCCAAAGACCTTAAAAGAATGCAATGCAACATTCTCCCCGAACAAAGTTTCATCAGCTGGTGAATTGCTTGCGCATCGAATGCAATTAAGCGTGCAAACAATAACGTTGTTAGTGCGAAATGCTGTGCAGAACGCGGCGCGCGCGCGACAAAACCGTATTTTAATTGTGCATTAAAAGTTGGCCACATTCGCCACCGCAGAAGGCCGCCGCCTCCGGTCGCAAACGCAAACGCATTTAACTGCCAAACAATCTGAACCAACACGACAAACAGCATGTAAATGTAAAACTCTGTACAGTTCAGCAACAAGAACAACACATTTTGGTACCCGCCCTCCTCCCATTCCCCTCAATCCCGCCATTCCCGAATCCATCCCTGGCATTCTGCGCAAACAATGCTCTTTCGCGTTCCTCGTCTGAAACTGTAATGTCTCGCCGGCGGCGATTTTAAATAGCGCCCGTTCCAAACCAATAAACATGTAAAACACCTTATCAACTAACTCGGTAAAGTGTCATGTAAAGTGTGTTGCATACCCAACTACCCAGCTACCATAATGGTTTGTGGGATATTTACGATAATCGTATTTCTTTAACGGCGTGTTAGCGTTATTTTTTGCATGGTTTTCTATAATATCGATCATGTCGATGATGCTACAGAATTGAAGATGAATATTTGCAGATTTCAACCAGGAAAATACCATTTTTCTTTGTTTCTTAGAGTTGCAAAAATCGGGAATTTTGCAATGAAGTTTGACATAAGTGGACAAAAAAAATAAAAATTGTAGCTTACCTTTAAGAAGTGAAGAACATCCAAGGGAAATCTAAAAAAAGGAAATAAAATGTATTAGTTGGGAAATTAAAAGATATCTAAAAATGATCAAATAATTGATTCAAATACAAGAGAAATAATAATAATAATATTTGAATTTATTGACTATAGAAAATACAAGGGATTTTTCTATGATATCCATTGTAAATTTTTCAAGTTTATCCAAAAATTTTAAATTGAAATTCTTGTTCAGAAATATATTTCATTTGAATATCAGCCATAAACAAATTAATTAATCAAGAGGTTGGCGAAATAAATATACTTTTTTCTCTTATGACTAAAATAAATGAAATTTTTACAAATTTTTCTTCAGCAAAATAAAATTTTTGCAAAATTACTGTTAATATGGTTACAGATCTTAAAAGTTTGTCAAACCATGTTATGACATATAAAGACAAATGTCACAATGATGATTTATTAGTTGATAATATTTGTTATATAACATTAAAAATTAATTTAAATTTTTTTGAATTTTGTGGTTTCTTTTTTCAACTTACTAGTAACAAGAAATGTTGTTTACAATGCTTATGAAAAATAGCCACAGAAGTTACAAATCTTGATAGTTTGTCAAACTATGATACTCTAAATCAAATGACATTTTACATTCACATTTTGCTACATTTTTGTTAATATTGTGCATGTAACTTGTAATTGAATTTTGGGGCCTTTTGTTTTGAATTTTGACTGTTTGCAATTTTTTGCAACATATCTCAATTTATTCCCTCGAATAAAGGCACTGTAGGTCAATAACAGTTAGCAGTTTGGCCGACGACAATCACTCACGTGAATGCGAACGGAAAATACGGAAATAATAAGCTTAACTCCAATAAAAATAAGCCGCAAAGATAGTTAATGTAGACCATAGGACCATAAGAAAAACGAATGAAGGAGATACACTTGTGCGGATATTCTTTCCTTCTTGTATTTTGTACTCATTTGTCTACCATCCCTATCGTATCTTTTCTGCGTATCTGTATGTATGTATTTGTCAGGAAGAATTTGTATGTGTGTGTGTGTATAATTCCATTAAGTGGCGAAATTTGGGCGCTTCTCCCCCTTCAACCAACAGTGTGCAAAATCTAGTCAAAGAAAAAAATATAACGAATTTTAGAGAGGCCAATTTTCATTTCATTCCAATTGTTGTTATTTTACTTTAGAAAAAAAAAACATTATTTTCTATAGTATTGTAGAAATTAGGTAGTAAATTATTAATTGGTAAATTTGTCAAGTAGTTGCAAAATTGGGGATTTCTTGAACACACTGTATGACGTGGATGCGAAAAGTGGGCGAAAATGAGGAAATCCCCGAGCAGAAGAAATAATCGCCTGTGATTATACACGAGTGAATCGGGAAAACCTTGCAACTTAACTCATTTCTAAACGAGGGGAAATTTAGTTGGTCGCCTTGGTTTTCTGAGATTTTCTTTCGGGAAGCGAAACTTCAGATAGAAACGTGAATTGATTGTTGAGTATCTATTTTGCTCATTTGTTTTTTCTATTCAGCATCAACACAAACGAAGATACTTATGATTTGATTGATATGTAATCACTTTTGTAGTAATTCTGTTTCTAATTTTTCCTAGAAGAACTGGTAAAAGAATTTATAAAGATAAGAAAATTTACCAATTTACCAATTTTGAAGATGGCAATAATTTTGAAGATTTCATTGGGAGATGCAAAAATTATCCTTATTCAATGTAAAGTTACATTAAAAGTTGCTATTTTTTAAAAGGAACTAAAAAATAGATTAGTGCAGTATTTCAATTTTAATTTTACATTGAAATGTACAATAAATTTTTTTTAAAAAACGAATATTTTTATAAGAATTGCCAAAAAAATTGATTTGCCCAATATTTTAATTTTAGAAAAGCAAAAACGCAATCTTTTTAATATTATTAAAACATTCAATCATCCAAAATAAAATAAATGCAAATTGCATGATTTCAAAAACTAAATCATTTTCATATTTCGTAACTTTTACGTTTTGATTTTAATATTTCCACACCAAAATATTATTTGTCCTTTACTTGCTGCTGTAAAAATGAAATTTCAAGTGGACAAAACTAAAAATTGTAGCTTACCTTTATAAAAAGATGAGAGATGAAGATCCAAAGGAAATCTGAAACAAAGAAATAAAATTCATTAGTTAAGAAAATAAAAGCTACCAAAAATAATCAAATAATTAATTCAAATAAAAGTAATATATCCAAAGCATTTAATATCCATTTTTCAAATTTAGTCAAAAGTTAAAAAATCATTAAATTCTGATTCAGAAATTTCGTTCTATGAAAATTTCAAGAAATTGAAGAAAAAAATACTATTTTCTGTTGTGACTTTAAATTTGCAGATTTTCATTGCCATCATTTTTTATAACTGCTTTTTGATTTAATTTTATATGAAAATTTTTCGAATCTCCCTTGAATCATCCAAGAAGTCAAAAATCTCAAATTTTCTTCATTTTCTTTCTACTATGAAATTACTCCGCTGACAAAAAACACCATCATACATAGAAAATCCTGTAAATCTTCTTCTTGGCGTTGAAAACCATTTAGATCCCAACTAAAATCCGTGCTGTTAAGAATGACACAACGATGATAAAAACAATTAGATTTTATTAGTTAACTTTCATGACGGTGGGGAGGCGGTCCCTTCGTAACAGCTTTGCGAACGACGACGCTTGGGGATGCGAAATGCGAAATCGTTTTACAACGCCAATCACGAATCCCGCGGGACCAATCACAGCTTGAAGGCGCGAGGCGCGCGCGGTTGTTGCAGACGGGGCATATTGCGTCATAAACCAATGACAATTTGCCATAAAACGTTTATTATGTCAAAAACTATACGAAGTAACAACAACAACAACGACGACGACGAAGAGACCACCACCCTTCAACGATTTGGACAAACGGCACGAACAATAAACTAATCTTTGGATGATGTATAAGGGTGGATGCAATATGGGATATTCTAGAAATTATTTCCATTAGGCAATTAGACGAAATGTATCATGTTTCAAAATTATCACATAATCGATTTTTTGGGTAATGATAATGTGAAAAAGTAATGCAGAAAATGACAGCTAGAAAGAAACTCTTTCGATAACGATAATTTTGTTTTTTTTCGTTCTTCGTTTTAACACCAAAGTTTTATTCCAGTTTTGGTAGTAGGAATAAATCTTTATTGTTTGTTGTTCCGTTTATGATTGTTTGGAAGTCTATTTCTAAATGTATTTATCTATTATTTTGTTGGTAATAAAGTAAATGTCATTTTGATTCAAGAACAAAATTAAATTACTTTATCATCGCACTTTTCATTTAATGATATTACCAATTTTAATTTATTGTTTCAAGTTTTGATAATTTTAATTTTTATAATACTCATTTTCAACTATAAAAGTTATGTTTGAAATCGTATAAAATAGGAAAAAATAGTAGATTATATTATAAGTGTAAGAAATGCAAAATTATAAATGAGTGAAAGATTTGAATCACGAGTGCGATAGCACGAGTGATACACAAATTTCACGAGTTTATTATAGCATTTCGCACACGTGTAATATACGACATTT